>CATIWR010544960.1:0-33585 GCA_949677035.1 Omphalea diandra
TTGTGCCATGATCTTGTTTCACCCAATGAAGGTTATATATGTGAAAACCTTGCTCTGATACCACTTGTTGGCCCTTGGCACTAAGAAGGGGGGTTGAATTGGTGTATAAAAATTTAAAAACAAAGAAGAGGGGAAGAATAATGAGAATAATGAAGACAAGCGATTTATAGTGGTTCGGGTATAATTGACCCTACGTCCACTCCCCAATTCACCAATTGGGTATTTCACTATCACTAAGTGTTTTTAAGCTCACACCAAACTTGTACAAATATGTTTTGATGGCTCACACACAACCTTACAACAATGTGTTTTTAGGCTCACACACAACCTCACTCAAGTGTTTCACAAGGCTCACACTTAAACCTATCTTGAAGTATTTTGTAGGCTCACACTACAACCTTACAATATGTTGTTTAATGCTCACACCCAACAATTGACAATATTACAAAGAAAATTGAAAGAAATGAGTAGCAAAGATTGAGAGCTTTTTCTCTTGATAATATATTTCTTAACCTTTCCTATTAATGCTTGGTGGAGTATTTATAACCAAATTCCACCAAAGAGACTAACGACTAGTTTATAACGACTAGTTTATAACAGTAACTTTTCATTAGCACTTCAGGAAAATATAGCCGTTGTGTTTCTTCAGCCATCATAAGTCGCAGTCGTGATTTTACTTGTACAGACCTGGATTCTGATCGCAAAATAGTCTGCCAAAATTTGCAATTTTTACTTTTCAAATAGCGGTCACTACCAACATATAGCCTTCACGATTTTTGATTTTTAACGGCTTCTTGGAACACTTGTCAAGCTCCGATTGTGGAATTGATTCTCATTTGGAGTTCTTTGAAAATTACGGTCTCGACTCCGATGCTACTCAGACCGCGAATTCTACTGTGACAATTGGACCTTAACTTGAGAGACTTATTTTTCTGCAAAATCAACACTTAATAAAAATATTAGTAATGATCAATCTCCTTTGTCAAAATCAAAAGAGGTTCTAAACTTATGATTAACTATCCTTGTCCAACAATCATTAAAGGTAAAAGGAACATTTTTAGCTAAAAGATCACAAAAGGGTTTATAAATCTTTGAAAAATCCCTGATGAAATATCGACGAAACCTTACATGGCCTAGAAAACTCCTTATGCCCTTCATGGATGTTGAATGTAGCTTTTGTATAACCTCATTCTTTGCATAGTCTATTTTAATGTCTTTTAATGAGATTTTATGCCTAAGTACAATGCCATCTTGTACCATGAAATGAGACTTTTCCTAATTAAGCATGAGATTGGTTTCTTCACATCTTTCTAAGATCGTGTCAAGATTAACCGAACAATCATCAATGGTATTAGCAAAAATAGTGAAATCACCATGAATATTTCTACCACTCTTTCCACTATTTCAACTATCATGCATCTTTAGAAAATGGTTGGTGTATTACATAGCCTAAAAGGCATGCACTTATAAGCAAAAGTACCATATGGTCATATAAATGTTGTCTTTTCTTAATCTTCTAATGCTATTTGTATTTTATAATAGCCTCAGTAACCATCTAGGAAGCAATAATACATATGCCTTATAAGTCTTTCCAACATTTGGCTAATCAAAGGCAAGGGAAAGTGATCCTTACGGGTCACCAAGTTTAACTTTCTATAGTCAATGCACATTCTCCACCCCATCATGGTCCTAATTGGGATAAGTTCATTATTATCATTGGTCATAAACATCATTCCCCCTTTAATAGGAACTACTTTAACTGGACTAACCCATAGGCTATCCGAAATAGGTTAAAATGATCAACACATCTAACAATTTCACTACTTCTTTCCAAACTACCTCCTTCATGTTAGGATTAAGTCTTTGTTGGTGTTTTTATGATGGGTTTATCATTGTCCATCAAAATTTCATGCATGTAAAGTGTAGGACTAATCCCTCTAATGTTTTTTATGGTCCATCCCAAGGCTCTAATACTATTTCTCAACATGTTCAATAATTATTCCTCTTGTGTGTAAGTGAGCTAATTGAAGATAATAACTGAGAGGGTATTGTCATTCCCCAAGAATGCATGCCTAAGGTGACAAGGTAAAGGCTTGAATTCAAGTTGAGGGGGTTTAAGAATGGAAGGTAGAGTTACCTCAAGGGACTTCTCATATTCCAACGGTTCAATGAAAGAAAAGGATAAAGAAGCATCACATACCTTTAGAGCTAGGGTACTTACCTCTTTGATGTGTTCCTCTTTCTCTTCCCTTACTCTTATCATGGCTACTTTTTCATGATCGATATCTCTTATTCTTCTTTGAACACTTCTTTGGTACATTCCTCAATAGTGTCAATTCTTAAGCATCACTCATGCTCAATGGGCTTTTTGATGGTCTTATATATGTTGAAAATCATTTCTTCATCTTCCACTCATAATGTAAGTGTTCCCTCTCTAACATCCACCAATGCACCATCGATCGCTAGGAGGGGTCCCCTTGAGAGCAAAAGAATCATTCTTTCCGCTTCCATGTCAAGAACCACAAAATCCACTGGGAATATGAACTTGTCTACTTTGATAGGCATATCCTCCATTATCCATTTTGGATAAATGATTGATTGAGTGGTCAAATGGTTAAAGAGAATTCTTAATGGGCTTCATCTCGCTAATACCTAGTTTTTAAAAAGTAGACAAAGGCATTAGATTAATGTTAGACCTAGATCATAAAGAGCTTTTTCGAAAGAAACATGACAATATCACAAGATATAAAGAAACTCCTTAGATCTCCTTTTTTAGGATGTAATTTGTTGAAGAGGCTACATCCTTCAGTCAAAATGACTCTCTCTCATTTCTTAAATTTATTTTTCTTTGATAGTAAATCCTTTATAAATTTTATATACTTCGACATTTAGGCAAGCGCTTCCATAAATGGTATGTTGATTTGGATCTTTTTACACATATCCAATAATTTTATAAATTGCTTGTCTATCAAGTTTTGCTTAAGTATTGAAGAAAAATGAAATAGGAAGGACATAGGGTTTGACCTTTTCCTTGGGCTTGTCTTCCTTGATGGGTTCTTCTTCTTTATCTACCTCGATCTCATCTTTTGTCTCTTCCTCTTCCTTTTGTCAAAACTCCTTACCATTCCTTAAGGTGATGGCTTTCACTTGGTCTCTTGGGTTGGTTTCAAAATTGCTGTGAAAGGCACCTTCGGATCTAGCACTAAGGGCGTTGGCTATTTGTCCCATTTAGATCTTAAGGTTATGGATAAAAGAAGAGTGATGTTATTGGCTTGGTCTATTTTGGCCTCAAGTCTTCTCATATTATCTTTATATTGATTAAATTGAGCATCAGTTTTGGTTATGAATTTCTCTAAAATAATTTCCAAGTGTGGTTTCTTTTCTTAAGATTGGTAGTTAGGTGGTGGTGGTTGAAAACTAGATGACAGTCCATGGTTTTTACAGTTTAAGGGGTTATTATTTAACCAAGAGAAGTTTAGGTGATTATGCCATATTATAAGTATTAGAATATAGGTTATTGGATTGACAATTAAAGTTTCCCACATAATTCACTTACTCTTAGGGAAAAGGATTTCTTGTTTGGTAATTAACACTCATATGACCTCTTTTCTCATAGAGATCACACATAACCCAAAAGAAAGGAGAAGACATAACATTATATGTAAAAGCACTTAATTATTTAAACAAGGTGGATACTTGAGCTTGCAATGTTTGGAAAGCATCCATTGTAACGACCATTTACATTTACAAATCATGTCATTCATGTTTGAAAATATATACACATAAAGGTTTATTCATCATACATACTCAATCCAACATATATTTAATGTACATATATGTTAACTAATGTTCAAGACTAGAAACCATAAACTAGTTCTTATCTAAATATATGTACATAACATAAGGAGAGAGAGAGTTGAAACTCAACTGACGACCTATAGTCCATGTGTCTCTATGCAAAACTTTAAGCACCAAAGTGTCCAATTCCTATGTTTTAGTATCTGAAAAATGTAATTGTGATTTGGTAAGTTGCAACTTAATGAATAAAAATAATAATCAGATTCTTATGGCACAACTAAGAATTAAATATCATAAGGATACATTATAAGTAGAACAATTGACTATGCAAGTGCAAATGCAGTAGATTGATTTTTGTCGTGACCTTGCAAGGCGAACACTGCTCTTGGGAATTCATGCGATTTAAATGACATTTGATTTTACTGGCCAACATATAACAAGTGGATCATTTGATCAATAACATGTGCCAATAGGACATATTGTTCCCTTTTCCAAGTGATTTGCAAGTGTTTGACAAGCCGATCACAACATCCTTTTAGTTCCATATGCAAGTGTTCATTCACAATGGTATACCAAGTAATCATTAAGAGCATATAATTCTCACTTGACTTGTATTGACATGTGAAATGTAACAATTCAATCACATATACATGTAATAGAATATAATCATTTAATAAAATTATTACACATACACATTAGAATCTAATTATCGTTTTTACTCACCTTTCAATGTGATCAACCTTTTTGGCAGGTTTGGTTCTCTCTTTAGGGCTTCTTCAAAGTGTTGAGATCCTAACATTTGATATATACATGGTTATAAGTATGTGAAAATAATTATGAATGCTTGGTATGCAATTATAGCATGATTCATGCAAGTGGACCTAGTGTTTATGCATAGTTTCCTTATATGATAGCCCAACCTTACTACGCTCTCACAATAATAACTCTTGATATACTTACCCAAATGACTTGATTTTTTTTTCAAATAAACTAGACACATAATGATATAACATATTCAAATTTTCAATATAAGACACATAGAAAATGTGGTGAATTTTTGAATTTTTCCCTGTTTCATGTCATCTCAATTTGAGTAGGTCTTACATTCTTAGGTATATCTCAAATTGTACAAATCAAATTACAAAATTGATTTATCAAAAATTAAAAACACATAAAGGATCATTTTTAATGATTCAATCTTTCTCTAATTTAGTCTATAATGTCACCAAAACAAATGGCCAATCTCAGGGTGAGCATATTTTCAATATGGTGATAATTAGTCATGATGAAGGGCCAATATCTCAACAACCATGCTAAATTTGGAAGAAAATATTTTACAGGCATGTAGATAATGCATAAATATACAACTTTTAAGTTTAACACATCATCAAATTCTGAATCTATGGCTATCAAATTCTTAAAAAATAGAATTATAAGACTAATGAGGTTTCATCTAGATACAGGGTTAGTCAAAATCAATGGCTATATCTCTTTCCACACAACAAATCAATCAAAACTAATTTACAGGTATTTAAAGGGGATATAGCCCTACAAATTTCATGTTTTACACTTTGTCTAAATCAGCATATGAAGTCATCAAAATATACTTAAACAAAAAAAAATGAGGTGATTTCAGTTGGTTGTGAACCAGCCCTAATGAAAGAGCCATATCTCTTCACTCAAATAAAATCAAGCAAAAATGTTTTCACATGAATTTATATGGGGCATAAAGATATAAATTTCATAATTTACACTTTCCTTAATTCCTATTCTAGGGTTATGAAATCATGGGTAAAAAATTCTGCTCTAATAACAAAGCTAACACAAACAACTGTGTTTCTCTTGAATTTCAAATTTCATACATAAGCTTTACCTCAAATACTCCATAATTCTTACAACCAAGCATGATTAACATGTAATGAGGGGTTAATTCCATATGTAAAGAAGATAAATTAACTTACCTATTTTCCCAGAACCAGAAAAGCTTAGGATTCCTTCCTAGGCAGCTCACTTTTCTCCCTCTCATTCTTCTTCTTCTTCTTCTTCTTCTTCTTCTTCTTATTTTTTTCTTTCTTTCTTCCTTAGCTCTCTTTGTCTTATGATACCCCTCACATTTAACCACTTTAATATGATCCTAAAGGATGAAAAATTCCACTTGTAGACCTATTGTAACAAGACAAATTTGTGGTGTCTCATTTCCATTGGTTTGGAAGTTCACTTTCCTATTTTAGTCCCTCTTCTTCACTCCTTCATCGCCTCCATTCATCTATAAATCCCCATATTCTCATTATGCTTTTAAATAAGCTCTAAAACACCATTATTTGTGATATTCTAACATGCACACAACATAAGATAATTTGCCATGCAACTATACAAACATTACATATATGTTTAAGTGTCCCAAATGCAATGGTGCAAGTGTCATCATCATGCTTATCCAATTCACATGTCTAAATGATCATTTATCCAATGTATATGTTCATGTGAGATTTAAAATCATTTATGTAATGAATATTTTCATGTGATAATGCCAATGAATGTGGATAGAGATGTTACATCCATGTTGTGAATCTCCACTACTTTATTTGGCAAAGTCCTCTAATGAGCTTGGTAGTTGTTGTTTGTCATTGTTTCAATCTATTCACAAGCCACATCCATAATTTTATCTAATAAAATCCCCTAGCTACTACATCTATGGTGATTTTGATGTGCCCAAAGAGTCCATTGTAAAATATGTACTATTAACCACTTTAGAATTTGATGGTTGGGGCATCTTCGCAAAGATCCTTGAATAACTCCCAAGCTGCATTCAAGGTCTCCGCATCCACCTGGCTAATAGTATTGATCTCGTTTCTCAGTCTAGCCATCTTTGATGGAGGGAAATAGTTAGCCAATAATCCTTAAGAAAGCTAGTCCCAAGTGGTGATACCTATAAGCTCCAAAGATTTAATCCATGCCTTTGCTTTATCTTTAAGATTGAATGTGAAAGGCCATTATCTTACTGCATCTGTAGACATTCCATTTTCCTTAAATATGTCATAAATCTCTAAGAAATTAGCTATATGAGCATGATGACCTTTGTGAGAGAGGCCATTGAACTGAAGAGTATTAGTAACTATTTGAATGAATGTTTGCTTGATCTCAAAAGTGGTAGCATTAATGGTTGATCGAGTGATGACTGATTGCAACACTTCAAGAGGTGGTGTGGCAAAGTCCTACAAAGTTTAGTCTCATTGATTTGCCAATTCTTGAATTTATTATTGTTCTTGTCTTCTTTAATTAAGGGTGCATTTGATTTATAGATTGGAAAGAAGTAACTTTATTCTATTGATTTCGGGTCATAGTCATGCACCTAAAATAAAGAGACTAGAAATATAGTTAAAACAAGAAAATAAAATTATAGAGTAATATAGAAATAATAACTTAGTACTAAAGCCATTGATCCCTAATAACAGTGCCAAAAACTTGATTATGGTTGTGTGCTATATAAAATAAAACTCTTAAGTTATAAATGTACAGGCTAGAAGTAAAAAAATATGCTTGTGAGTATGGATATCATTCCCATGAGGATTGAGTTTAAATACTAAATATCTTATGTCTTATATTATATAGATAATCAATAAAGGATGATCAATAAAATTGTAAATAAGATAATTAAATAAACCACTAATAGTAATGAGAGATAATCAATGGAAGAGAAATGGCTAAGGGTTTAACTTATCTTGATCATCTTTTATTGGTTTCTTAATCCTTGCCTAATTAGTTCATGCATCATTCTACTATCAAGTCACCAAGGTGATCAACTAATCCCTCTCGAGTTGAAATTGACATGCAAGAGCATGTTAAACTAAAGTTTCCTCAACTCAAAAGCTAGACATCATGCAATTGCCTCACAAGACTAGACTTTATGTATAACAATGGTTTGATAAGGTTCCTCAACTTAATAACAAAAGAAGGGAATTATTAAAGATTTCATTCTATGAAAAACATATCTCCATTATCAACTCATAAAACTAAGATGATCAGTGGCTAGTTAAATAAACATGAAGTACTCAACAATTGCTAGCACTAATAATGAAATAAACCAAAAGTCTTAGATTGAAAAAACTTAATAGATGTCATACAAAATCTATTTACAACCCTAACAAAAAGGAGTTTAGTTCATAATGAGATAAAAAAGGAAGAAAAGAAAACAATCAAATCAACTCCAAGAGTAGCCATGAACTTCTTCTTGATTCCCTTAATTGCTTGCATCTTTTCTCTCTCTAACCTCTGTGTGAAAAACTTCTTATTCAATATTCTCTTCCTTAGGTTAATCCCCCATACCTTAATTTTGGATAAATTTTTCTTTAAATAGTCCTCTAACCATCCTTTAGAAAGAGGAAACTTGAATGTCTTCAAAAGAAAAAAGAATTTGAGAAGATTATGTCTTGTGTTTTCAACTTTAAAGAGGCACATGACTGTGTGTCGATTGAAGCACAATCGTGCATTTATGCATTTCTCCCTTAGCCTTGATAGCTCTTGAGGGTGCACAACTATGTTTAGAGGCCATACACCTTGCTTCTCTATTGCCTATTTGCTTTGTTGAGGCATAGGATTGTGTTTTTAAACTATATGGCCATGCACTGCTCCTTTTTTCGTTAGTCTTTATTGTTCACTTTTTACCTACAAAACACCAATTTACTTGCATTAGGCCAATTAATATGCAAAATTCATTAGTAATGCATGTATTTTAGGTGGAAATGAACTATAAAAAAATGTGAGAATTACTTTTAAACAATCATTAGAAGGATCTATAAAGACTTGGTACTATAATCTGCTTAAGACAATTAGGGGAGATTGTTTGGTGGAATAATTCTCATAATTTTATAGTTAGTTTCTCTTATAATCCATACATTCCTATTGAAATAAGCATAATAATAGGCCTAATGTATGAAAAATGGTATCTTGTAGATAAAATGTTAAGAAAAACAAAAGACAAAAGGAATGACTAAAATGCACAACCATGTAGTCTTGTATAACTCAACATTCTAGCCAGGTAGTAAAGAAGGGAAGCGCATGGTCAAAACAGACATACATGCATATTAAATGGTTAAGGCAACTAATTTAATCATAGGCGTGCATGGTTGTGTCTCAATAGGAGCATGGTGGTGTGCCTCCTTAGTGAAAAAACATCCAAAATAATAAAATAAGGATTCTTTTCTTTTTGAAGACATAAAAGTTTCCTTTTTTAAAAGCATGGTTTAAACATAATTTAAAGGAGTAAATTAACCTAAATTAGGGCATGAGAGATTGAGCGAATGAAGAGAATAACATGAAGCAACATCTAATAAGAAACTAGAGAGAGAAAAGGTGCAAGCAATCAAAAAGATTAAGAAGAAGGTTGTGGCTACTGTTAGGGCCAAATTAATTATCTTCCTTTCTTCTTTCTATTTCATTATGAACTAAATTCTTTTAGTTAGGGTTGTAAATGGATCATATATGACTTATTTTAGGTAATTCAATGATATTTGGTTTCTTCAATCCTTTATGTTAGTAAGTATTAAACGATTTATGACACTGATTAAATGACCATTAATCATACAAAGTTTTAAAACTGACTATCATGAGATGTTTTTCATAAAATGGAACTTTTCAGCAATTTCGTTGTTTTATTTCATGTTGAGAGACCTTTATGAAACATTGTTATCCTTATGGACTTATTATTTGAGACAATTACATAATGTTTAACTTTGGTATTGAGAGACCATTAACTTAACATGTATTTGTATGCCAATTAATAGTCGAGAGAGATTGATCGATCACCTTAGTGACTTGATAGTAGCACATGATGCATGAACTAATTAGATGATAATTAAGAACCCAATTGAAGGTTATCAAGTGAAGTTGAACCCCTAACCATTCTCATCCATTAATTATCTCCTATCTCTATTAGTATTCCACTTAATTTTCTTATTTGCAATTTCATTCATCTATTTTTATTGATTTTCTAGATAATAAAAGATACAAGATACTTAGTACTGAAAACTTGATCCTCGTGGAAGCGATATCCATACTCACAAAGTACACTTTATTACTTCTGACCCATGTACTTGTAACTTAGGGAATTTCTTATAGCATGCACCTATCATCAGAGATTAGAAATGACTAATAAAAGTTTTTGAGAAATACTATTCTTGTAACTCAACATTACAAGCCACTTTATCGGACTTCAAGTCATTAAAGCAAAAAACTCGAGATAGTTTTAATGACTATATAAGGAAATGGAAGAAGGTAGCCTTCAAAGCGGCTATTAAGTCAACATAAAGAGAACAAATAAGAATGATCATAAAAGGGCCATTGTTATGCATATGTACTAGAATCAAGGGGATGTTAGTATACAACTTTAAGGATCTTAGAAAAGTTGGTCTACAAGCTGAGGAGTAGGAATTGGAATTGAAGAAGCGATATGATAGAAGAAGAGGTGCACCATCCTATGTTCAAGGAGAAAGAAACAATACTACTTATGTGAATGTAATAGCAACCCAAAGATAACTCATTGATCTAGGCATGCCTTTGCCTAAGGCATTCGAGATGTTAGAAAAGAAAGGGGGTATTGGAACCATTGGCATAAGGCTACTTGCTAATCCAATGGGGTATAATGTCAATGCCTATTGTGCTTTTCATTAAGGAGTTAGGCACAATATAGACGATTTTTACTGGTTGAAACATGAGATTCAGGATCTCATTGATAACAAGATCATTATTTTGCTTAATCTTGTGAGAACTAGCATAAGGGAGAATCTACTTCCAAACTATTATAATGTCTCACCCCCAAATCAAAGAGCCTTTATGATTGATGCTAGGATTCTTAAGGGAGTTATAATGGCCACTTTTAAGAGGGAGACCCCTATAAAGGTTATAATCATTGCTTATGCTAGAAATCTTTAAGAAAGCTCTAACAAGGAAACTAAGGAAGTTGAAAAGGGAAGGATGATCAAGCTATGGGAAGAGAGTGATGAAGAAAGAAAAAAGAAATAGATGAACCATGCTATTGGAAGTGGAAAGTACTATTTAGATAGGGAAGCCCTAAAAGACCTAAGGGTTGAAAAAGAAGTGGAAAGGTTAGTGACAAAAGAGAGGAAGGAGGAAAATGTTATTCTTAATCAATTAAAGAAGATGTCAGCGTAGATTAGTGTATATACTTATCACCTCTTAAAAGCATATGAGAGCAATAGTCAAAGCCATTTCAAGTTTGATTATTTCTAAAGAAGCAACACCTAAGATGTAGTGGCCTTAGTTACCAATAACACGAAAATTACTTTTTCTGATGAGGACTTGCCAACTGAAGGAAGAGATCATAATTTGGCTTTCTTCATAAGAACCAACGTAAAAGAGAGGCGGACTCTATGTGCGATGATGGATGATGGGTTTGAGATGAACATTTGCCTTTTGAAGTTGTTACATAAGTTTAGAGTGTTTGAAAAAGACCTAGAAGCATCATACAATAACATCTAAGCCTATAATGATAGTAAGAGAACAATTATTAATGTGTTTAAAATTATAGTGAAGATTGGAGTTGTAGAAGCCATTATAGAGTTTATGGTGCTAGATTTCCATATCACTTCTTGCTATTAAGGAGGCCATAGTATCATCCTTTTAGAGGCACACCATGTGACATCCCTCTCCACATTCATTGGCGTTCTCACATGAACCTATTCATTGCATAAATGATTTGCAATCCCACATGAACATAAGCATTGGATAAATGATCATTTAAATATGTGAAAATAGATAAGCATGATGATGATACTTGCACCATTACATTTGGGACACCTAAACGTGCACGTAATGTTAGTATAGTTGTATGGAAAATTATTTTATATTGTGTTCATGTAATAACATCATAAATAATGGTGTTTTAGAGGTTATTTAAAAGTATAAGGAGCATATGAGGATTAGGAGATGGATGGAGGTGATGAAGGAGTGAAAAAAAGAGACTAAAAGCGAAAAAGTGAACTTCCAACCAATGGAAATGAGACACCATGATTTTGTCTTATTAGAATAGGTTTACAAAATTGAATTTTTCATCCTTTAGGAACTATTATATAGAGGATAAACGTAAGGGGAAGCAAAAGAAAAGGAGAGCTAAGGAAGAAGGAAAGGAAGAAGAAGAAGAAGAAGAAGAAGAAGAAGAAAAAGAACAAGAAGAAGAAGAAGAAGAAGAAGAAGGAGAGGAAGAAGAGTGAACTGCCTAGGAAGGAATCCTAAGCTTTTCTAGTTCAAGGAAAGTAGGCAAGTTAATTTATCTTCTTCCCATATGAAATTACTCCTTCATGACATGCTAATCATACATGGTTCCTAAGAATTATGGAGTAATTTGAGGTAGAGCTTATGTATGGAGGTTGAAGCTCAAAAGAAACAAGAGCTTATTGTGTTGGTTTTGTTGTTAGAGCATATTTTGTACCCACTATTTTAGAACCCTAGAAGAGGAATTAGGGAAAGTGTAAAATATGAAAGTTTTAGCTTTATGTCCCATCTAATTTTATTAAAATAGTTTTGCTTAATTTAGTGTGTTTGAGTAGATATGGCTTCATCATTAGGGTTGGTTCACAATCAACTGAAATCACTTTAGTCTGGCTGTTTTCATACATTTTTATAACCTTACGTTCTGATTTAGACAAAGTGAAAAATATGAAATTTGTAGGGTTATATCCTCTCTAAATACTTGTAAAGCATTTTTTCTTGATTTGTTGTGTGGAAAGAAATATGGCTCATTGATTGTGACTGACCTTGAGCATGAAGAAACCTCATTAATCTTATAATTATGTTTTCCAAGAATTTGATGGCCATAAAATTAGAGTTTAGTGATGTGTTATACATGAAATTTGTATATTTATTTCTTATCTACATTCCTGTAAAATATTTTTGCCAAAATTTATCATGGTTGATGAGATATTGCCCTTTCATCATGACTGATTGTCAATATATCGAAAACGTACTCACCTTGAGATTGGTCATTTATTTTGGTGACTTTATAGAATGAATTAGATAATGAGTAAAATATGAAAAATGTTAAACTATGTGTTTTGTAACTTTTGGTAAATTATTTATTGCAATTGTATTTGTACAATTTTAGATATACCTAAGACTGTAAGACTTACTTAGACTAAATTGAAACAAGGTAAAATTTAAAAATTCGCCATATTTTCTATATATCTTATATTAGCTTGAAATTTGACTATGTTATGTCGTTATGTGCCTAGTTTATTTTTTAAAAAAGAATCAAGTCATTTGGGTAAGTATTTATAGAGTTATTGTTGTGAGATATAGCAAGGTCATACTGCTATATAAGGAAAATATGCATAAACACTAGGTTCACTTCCGTGGATCATGCCATAGTTGCATACCAAGCATTCATTATCATTTTGACATGCTTGCAACCATGTATGTATTGAATGTTAGGATCTTAACACTTTAAGGAAGCCCTAGAGAGAGAACCAAACTTACCATAAAGGTTGGTCATATCAAAAGGTGAATAAAAACTGTAATGAGATTTTAATGTGTATGTGTGATAATTTTATGATATGAGTATGTTCTACTACATGTATATGTGATTGAATTGTTATATTTTACCTTTGAATACAATTCAAGTGAGAGTTATATGCTCTTAATGATTACTTGGTATGCCATTGTGAATGAACACTTGCATATGGAACTAAAAGAATATTGTGACTGGCTTGTCAAACACTTACAAATCACTTAGAAAAGGGACCAATATGTCATATTGGCACATGTTATTGATCAAATGATTCACTTGTTATATGTTGGCCAATAAAATCAAATGTCATTTAAATCACATGAATTTTTTGGAACAGTGTTTGCCTTGCAAGGTCACAATAAAAATCAATCTATTGCATTTGCACTTGCATAGTCAATTCTTATACTTATAATGTATCCTGATGATATTTGATTATTGGTTTTGCCATAAGAATCTGAATATTATTTTTATTCATTGAGTCATGACTTAACAAATTACAATTATACTTTTTAGATACTGGAGCATAGGGTTTGGATACTTTGGTGCATAAAGTTTTGTATTGAGACATATGGACCATAGGTAATTGGTTGAATTCCAACTCTCTCTCCTCCTTGTGTAATGTACATATATCTAGATAGGAACCTATTTATGGTCACTAGCCTTAAACATTAGTTAACATATATGGACATTAAATACATGTTAGATTGTGTATGTATGAAAATCAACCTTTATGCATATGTATTTTAGGGCGAGCCATGGTTTGTAAATAAATAGAGTCGTTACAGTTTTTGGTATTAGAGTAAAGATAGGTTCCATAGGAACATACATATGAACATGACATGACTATTGCACAATTATGCCTTATCATATGACTTAGTCTTATACATCTATAAGGCATTAGCAGAGGGTAGTGCCCATGGCTCACTAAGGAGAGAAAAGTCAATCGATTTGTATTGCATAGAAGCATCATGCCAACCATTAAGAGAACAACCTACTTACAAAGTTAGATCTCCTTAACATTCTCATATATAACAAATATCTCATAGGCAACCACAACATAGAATTGGTGAACCAACAGTGCAGGGTCCATAAATTCAAAGAGAAAGAAGGTATGACAAATTAAGAAAACAAGGTGCAGTTGACATCAGTGGCATGACAAATCCATCAGTGGCAGAGACAAGGCTAAAAAGAACATAGAGAGTTCTAAATTTGATAAAATGCACACTAGAAGAAAAGTTTGATTATGTAATGTCGCTATTACAGAGGAATGCATATGATTGGTGGGAAAGCATTCTAAGGAGTGATGTCCAGCCTCCAGTGCCTACTTAAGATGATTTTCCTTATGAGTTCAATAACAATTACATGCCAGAAGTGTACAAAGATGATAAAAGAAGGGAATTTCTAAACCTAAAGCTAGTAGAGATGACAATAGCTGAGTATGAGGTAAATTTTAATCAATTATCTCATTATGCATCCTTGATGCTGGCCACTGACAAAGACAAATATCAAAAGTTTAAAGAGCGACTCAGATATGAGATCAAAAGTAAGATCAAATCTACAAATCTTGAAAGTTATACTGAACTAAAAACTGTTGCAATTAGGGCAGAAAGATTAGAAAAAGGAGAGGTGGAGCAATGAGTAAGATTGAGTTTATTATAGATTTTAGTAGAAAGAAATGTGAATGTGGAGATTATATGTCATCACAATCCAGTGCTAGGGGTGGTTACTCTAGCTATTGAGGTAGAGGATTAGGAGTTTCATCGTAAGTAGGTAGAGGTCAAGGCCAAGTTATGCAATAACAACCCTCATGTGTGCATTATGGCAGATAATGTATGGGTGAATGTAGAAAATTGATTGGTGGGTGCTACTTTTGCAGGTCTTTTGCTCGTATGCTTAGAAATTTTCCTAAAAGATCTAGAATATCAGAAGGAGGCATAGATAAAGGCGAAGCTACATTTGAGTCCATAATTAAAGTTTTGAAAGCAAGTGAAGTTGGAGAATAATTTGGCAAGGGCAGAGGCAGAGGTAGAACAACCACAATTGGCCAAGGTATGAGCAAATCAGAAGGTCAGAGTTCTAGACCCTCAACATAGGCTAGAATATTTTCCATGACTAAGTAAGAAGTTGTTGTTGCTCCATAAGTAATCATTGGTAAACTTTTTGTCCATGATTTAGAAGTTGATGTATTAATTGATCTTAAATCCACACATTCATTCATTTCATTAAACATGGCATCACAATTATGTAGTATGCATCAACCTTTAGGTTTTAATCTATGTGTTAGTACTCCTTTAAGAGATATGATGATTGTGGATAAGGTATGTTGTGATTGTGTGATTCACATTGATGATGTTGAGTTGAATGTTGATCTAGTACTGTTGCGACTCTATGAATTTCATATGATATTGGGTATGGAGTAGTTGTCCAAGTGTCATGCAATAGTGAATTTTTTTTACTAAGAAAGTTATTCTAGAATCTCCAACTCATACAAGGGTTATGTTTCAAAGGGAAAGGCATAAATTGTACCTACATGTCTAGTTTCTGTTATCAAGGCTTTTCACATGATTAAAAGTGTTTATGAGGCTTATTTGGCACATGTGGTAGACACAAAGTTTACGAATGAATTATTTAAGAATATGTTTGTGTTAAATGAGTTTCCAGATGCATTCCCAGCTAACTTACCTTGTTTGCCACCTATTAGGGAGATAAAATTCATAATTGAATTAGTCCCAAGAATTGCACGAAGTTCCATTCCACCTTATAGGATGGCTTCAGTTGAATTAAGAGAATTAAAGACCCAATTGCAAGAACTACTTGAAAAGGAATTCATCAAACTTAGTGTTTCATCTTGAGGTGCTCCAATATTATTTGTTGAAAGGAAAGATGTGATAATAAGGTTGTGTATTGATTACAGGTAGTTAAATCGGTTACTGTAAAGAATAAGCATGCTTTACCAAGGATAGATGATTTGTTTAACCAGCTACAAGGAGTACAAATGTTTTCTAAAATTAACTAGAAATCAGGATATTATCAACTCATAATTTCAAACCTAGACGTACTGAAGACTGTTTTTCAAAATAGTTATGAGCACTATGAATTTTTGGTGATGCCATTTGGTTTGACTGATGCACCAGCTCATTTATGGCTCTTATTAATAAAGTATTCCAGTCTTAGACAAATTAGTAATTGTGTTCATTGATGACATATTGGTGTATTCAAGGAGCAAAGAGAAACATAATCAACATTTAAGGATTATGTTGCAAATTTTAAGAGAAACACAACTATTTGCTAAATTAAGCAAGTGTTAGTTTTGGATTGACCATGTAGTATTTTTAGGACACATAATTTCTTAAAAGGGCATAGATGTGGATCTAAACAAAATCGAAGCAATAGTAAAATGGAGAACCCCAAAGAATGTTGTAAAAGTCTGAAGTTTTTTAGGACTAGCTAGGTATTATCGTCAATTTTTTAAGGGGTTTTCACTTATAGCTACTTCTTTGACTAAGTTACTTAGGAAAAATGCAGCATTTTAGTGGTCTAAAGTACGTCATAAGAGTTTTGATGAATTAAAAGATAGATTGACATCTGCTCCAGTGTTAGCCATTCCCACTGATAATGGTGGCTTTGTAGTATATATTGATGCCTCTCATCAAGGTAAGGTAATTTCATATGCATCTAGACAACTGAAGCCTTATGAATTATCTTACCTAGTACATGACCTAGAACTTATTGTCATTGTGTTTGCTTTGAAAATATGGAGACATTACTTGTGTGGATAAACTTTTAGATATTTATAGATCATAAGAGCTTGAAGTATTTGATAAGTTAAAAAGAATTAAACATGAGATAGAGGAGGTGATTAAAATTGCTAAAAGATTATGATTGCACCTTTGAGTATGACCCAAGTAAGGCGAACATGGGTGTTGATGCTTTGAGCAGGAAATCAAGAAGCGGTGTAGCTAATTTACAGGTATTTCCATTATCTTAGCTGGTTCAATTATGAGTTATGAATATTGAACTAAACATGTAAAAGAATGAGGTATTGATTGCTACTTTTCAAGTGAAACCAATGTTGCATGATCGAGTTAAAGATGCACAAGGTAAGGATCCAAAGTTACATAAAATGATTGAAATGGTAAAACAGAGGAGACATGGTGATTTTGATATTCGAAATGATGCCTTGATCTTGGGTTCTCACATTTATGTGCCTAATGTCGATAACTTGCATATATAAATTCTAGAAGAAGCATATAGTGCTCCATATGTCGTGCATCCAAGAATGAAGAAATTGTATAATACCTGCAATCTCATTTTTGGTGCCCTAAAATGAAGAAAGATCTAATAGCCTGTGTTTCAAGATATTTGACTTGTCAGCAAATTAAAACAGAACATTAAGCACCAGCTGAAAAATTAAAACCATTGACGATTCCAGTATGGAAATAGAAAAGAATAACCATAGACTTTGTATATGGGTTATTAAGAACATTGAAAAAGAATGATGCTATATGGGTGATCATTGATAGACTAACTAAGTCAACTTACTTTTTGCCTATTCGATGAGGTAGTTCACTTAAGCACTTACCCAAGAAATGTATGGATGAAATTGTTAGATTAAATGGCATTCCACTATCCATTGTATTAGATAGAGATCCACTATTTATATCACGATTTTGGGTTAGTTTGCAACAGGCTTTGGCTACCAAGTTGTGTTTCAGTACTACTTTTCATCCTCAGATAGATAGGCAATTAGAAATGACAATTCATACACTTGAAGACATGTTTTAAGCTTGTGTGATAGAGTTTAAAGGTGCATGGGATAAATATATTGCCTTGATTGAATTTACTTATAATAATTATTATCATAGTCATATACAGATGGCACCATATGAAGCACTATATGGAAGAAAATGTTGAAGTCCTATCTATTGGGATGAAGAAGGGATTTGTGTTTTATAAGGGCTAGAACTAATGTAAGATACTATGGACAAGGTAAAGGTAATCAATAGAAAACTTAGAGCAGCACAAGATAGGTAAAAGAGCTATGTAGACCACATAAGAGAAATGGAATATGAAGTGGGAGACAAAGTGTTCCTTCAAGTTTTACCATGGAAAGGAATAATTCGATTGGGCATGAAGGGGAAACTAAGTCCTCCTTACATATGACCATATGAGATCCTAGAAATAATCAATCCATTAGCTTATAAGCCAACACTACCACTAGAGATGGCTTAGATTCATAATGTATTCCATGTGAGCATGCTCCAAAAGTATCGGTATGATCCTACACATATACTTAGAGATCCAATAATAACAATTATAGGTGATGTAAGTTACTTTGAAGAATCTATGAAAATCATTCATTATAAGACAAATCAGTCATGAAATTAAGAAATCCCTTTGGTTAAGGTGTTATGGAGAAGCCATTCATAAGAAGAGGCTACATGGGAAATCAAAGAGGATATTAAACGACAATACCCACATTTGTTTACAGGTATTGAATTTCGAGGATGAAATTCTTTATAAGAGGAGAAGAAATGTAACATCCTTATCCATATTCATTAGCACTTTCACATAAACCTATTAATTGCATAAATGACCTGCAATCCCACAAAAGCATTGGATAAAAGATAATTTAGATACGTGAATTGGATAAGCACAATAATGACACATGTGCCATTGCATTTGGGACACTTGAACATGTAACGTTTGTATAGTTGCATTGCAAATTATCTTATATTGTGTGCATGTTATAACATCATAAATAATGGTGTTTTATAGCTTATTTAAAAGTATAAGGAGCATATGGGGATTAGGAGATGGATAGAGGTGTTGAAGGAGTGAAAATGAGGGACTAAAAAGGGAAAAGTGAACTTCTAACCAATGGAAGCGAGACACCATGATTTTATCTTATTATAATAGGTTTATAAATTGAATTTTTCATCCTTTATGAACAATTATAGTGGATAAATGTGAGGGGTAGCAGAAGAAAGAAAGAGCTAAGGAAGAAAGAGAGGAAAAAGAAGGGGAGGGAAAAGAGTGAGCTGCCTAGGAAGGAATCTGAAGCTTTTCTGGTTTTGGGAAAATAGATAAGTTAATCTATCTTCTTCCCACATGAAGGTACTCCCTCGTTATTAGTTAATCATGCATGGTTACTAATAATTATGGAGTAATTTTAGGTAGAGCTCATGTATAGAGGTTGATGCTTAAAATAAACAAGAGTTGATTGTGTTAGTTTTATTCTTAGAACAGATATTGTACCTATAATTTCATAACACTAGAAGAGAAATTAGAGAAGGTGTAAAATAAGAAAGGTTTAGCTTTATGCCCCATCTAAATGCATGTAAAATGGTTTTGCTTAATTTGATTTGTGTGAGGAGATATGGCTCCGTAATTAAGGCTGGTTCAAAGCCAACTGAAATCTCCTAAGTTTGGCGGTTTTCATATATTTTTATGACATAATGTTCTAATTTAGACAAAGTTAAAAACATGAAATTTGTAGAGTTATATCCTCTCTAAAAACCTATAAAATATTTTTGCTTGATTTTTTGTGTGGAAAGAAATATGGCTCATTGATTGTGAATGACCCTAAACTTTATGAAACCTTATCAGTCTTTTAATTCTATTTTTCAAGAATTTGATGGCCATATAATCAATTTGGTGATGTGTTATACTTCAAAGTTGTATAGTTATGCCTTATCTATATTGAAAGTTTTTCTTTTTTTGCCAAATTTATCATAGTTGATGAGATATTGTTCCTTCATCATGACTGATTGTCAACATGTTGAAAACCTGTTCACCTTGAGATTAGTCATTTATTTTGATGACTTTATAAAATGAATTAGACAATGAATAAAACATTAAAAATGTTACATTAAGTATTTTGTAACTTTTGGTAAATTATTTTTGCAATTGGATTTGTAAAATTTAAATATACCCAAAATTGTAAGACCTACTTAGACTCAGATCACATTGAAATAAAGCAAAATTCAAAAATTCACCACATTTTCTATATGTCTTATATTAACCTAAAATTTAACTATGTTATGTCATAATATGCCTAGTTTATTTAGAAAAAGAATCAAGTCATTTATTTAGATAAGTATATCTAGAGTTAGTATTGCGAGATATAGCAAGGTTAGGTTGTCATATACGAAAAACATGCATAAACACTAGGTCCATTTGTATGGATCATGCCATAATTGCATACCAAGCATTCATAATCAGGTTGACATACTTACAACCATGTATGTATCAAATTTTAGGATCTCAACACTTTATGGAAGCCCTAGAGAGAGAACCAAACCTATCATAAATGTTGGTCACATCAAAAGATGAGTAAAAACCATAATTAGATTATAATATGTATGTGTGATAATTTTATGATATGATTATGTTCTTTTACATGTATTTGTGATTGAATTGTTACATTTTTCCTGCGAGTACAAGTTAAGAGAGAATTATATGCTCTTAATGATTACTTGGTATACCATTATAAATGAACACTTGCATATAAAAACTAAAAGGATGTTGTGATTGGCTTGTCTAACACTTGCAAATTAGTTGGTAAAGGGACCAATATGTCCAATTGGCACATGTTATTAATCAAATGATTCACTTGTTATATTTTGGCCAGCAAAATCAAATGTCACTTGAATCACATGTATTTCTAGGAGTAGTGTTTGCCTTACAAGATCATGACAAAAATCAATCTATTGCACTTGCACTTGCATAGTCTATTTTTATACATGTAATGTACCATGATGATTTTTTATTATTGGTTGTGCCATAAAAATCTAATTATTATTTTTATTTACTGAGTCGTGACTCACCAAATTGTAATTATGTTTTTCAGATACTAAAGCATAGGGTTTGGATACTTTGGTGCATAGAGTTTTGCATAGAGACACATGGACCACATGTTGTCGGATGAATTCCAACTCTCTCTCTCCTTGTGTCATGTACATATATCTAGATAGGAACCTATTTATGTTCACTAGCCTTAAACATTAGTTAACATATATGTACATTAAATACTTTTTAGATTATGTATGTATGATTAATCAACCTTTATGCATATGTATTTTGGGACATGAATGCCATGGTTTGTTAATGAATATAGTCGTTACAGTTTTTGGTATCAAAGCAGGGATAGGTTCCATAAGGACCTACATATGTACATGACATGACTTTTGCACTATTGTGCATTATCATATGACATAGTCTTATATGTCTATTAGGCATTAGTAAAGGGTAGTCATGGTATTGCCCAAGGCTCACCAAGGAGAGAGGAGGAGTCATCTAATTTACATTCCATAGAAGCATCTTGCCAACTATTAAGTGATCAACCTGCTAACATAGTAAGATCTCCTATGCATTCTCATGTATAACAAATATCTTATGGACAACCACAACATAGGATTAGTGAACCAACGGTACAGGGTCTAGAAATTCAAAGAGAAAGAAGGTATGACAAATTAAGAGAACAGGGTGCAGTTGACATCAGTGGCACCATAGATCCATCAGTGGTAGAGACATGGCTAAATATAACATATAAAGTTTTAAATTTGATAGAAGAAAAGTTTGATTATGCAGTGTCACTATTATAGGGGGATGCATCTGATTGGTGGGAAACTATTTTAGGGAGTGATGTCTAGCCTCTAGTGCCTAATTGGGATGATTTTTTTCATCAGTTCAACAACAATTACATGCTAAAAGTGTACAAAGATGATAAAAGATGGGAATTTTGAACCTAAAGCAAGAAGAGATGACTATAGCCAAATATGAGGTAAATTTTAATTAATTATCTCATTATGCATCCTTCATGGTGGCCCTTGACAAAGATAAATGCCAAAAATTTGAAGAGGGACTGAGATATGAGATCAGAAGTATGGTCATAGCTACAGATCTTAAAAGTTATACTAAGCTAAAAGTTGTTGCAATCAAGGTGGAAAGATTAGAAAAAGAAAAGATAAAGCAATGAGTAAAAATAAGGCTTATTATTTGTTGTAGATTTTAATAGAAAGAAAGGTAAACATGGAGATTATTATCATCACAGTCTAGTGCTAGGGGTGGTTACTCTAGTTATAGAGGTAGAAGATTAGGAGTTTCATCATATGCAGCCAAGGGTCAAGGCCAAGTCATGCAGCAATGACCCTCATGTGTACATTGTAGCAAGCAACATATGGGTGAATGTAGAAAATTGACTAGTGGGTACATTGTTCATATGCTTAGAGATTGTCCTAAATGACCTAGATTGGCAGAGGGAGGCAGAGGTAGAGGTAGAGGCAAAATTACATCAGAGTCCACAATTGAAGTTTCAAAAGCAAATGGAGTTAGAGTATCATTTGGCAAGGGCAGGGGTAGAGACAAAGGTAGAACAACCACAATTGGCCAATGTATGAGTAGATCTGAAGGTCAAAGTTCTAAACCCCTGACACAGGCTAGAGTATTTGCCATGACTAGGCAAGAAGCTATTATTGCTCCATAAGTAATCATTGGTAAACTTTTTCTCCATGATTTAGAAGTTGATGCATTAATTGATCCTAGCTCCACACATTCATTCATTTCATTGAACATGGCATCACAATTATGTAGTAAGCATCAACCTTTATGTTTTAATCTCTGTGTTAGTACTCGTTTGAGAGATTTGATGATTGTAGATAAGGTATGTCCTGATCGTGTGATTCACATTGATGATGTTGAGTTGAATGTTGATCCAGTATTATTGCCACTCTATGAATTTGATGTGATACTGGGCATGGACTAGTTGTCTAAATATCATGCAATAGTGAATTGTTTTACTAAGATTGTTATTTTGAAATCTCCAAATCATATTAAGGGGAAAGGCAAATTGTACTTGCATGTCTAGTTTATCTCTTACAATCTTAGGTATATCTAAAATTATACAAATACAATTGCAAAACTAATTTAATGAAAGTTAAAAAACACAAAATGTAACATTTTTTATGTTTTACTCATTGTCTAATTCATTCTATAAAGTCATCAAAATAAATGACCAATCTCAGGGTGTGCACGTTTTTAACATATTGGCAATCAGTCATGATAGGGGGCCAATATCTCATCTACCATGATAAATTTGGCAAAAATATTTGACAAGCATGTAGATAGGACATAAATATGTAATTTTCAAGTTTAACACATCACCAAACTCTGATTCTATGACCATCAAATTCTTAGAAAATATAATTAGATGACTAATGAGGTTTCATCAGGTTCAACGTTAGTCACAATCAATGAGTCATATTTCTTTCCACATAACAAATCAAGTAAAACTACTTTATAGATAATTAGAAAGGATATAACCCTACAAATTTCATGTTTTTCACTTTGTTTAAATCATAACATAAGATCATAAAAATATATGAAGACAATTAGACTGAGGAGATTTCAGTTGGCTATGAACAAAGCTTAATGGAGGAGCCATTACTCCTCACACACAGCAAATTAAACAAAACAGTTTTACATGCATTTAGATGGGGCATAAGGCTAGAACTTTCATATTTTACACTTTCCTTGATTCTTCTTCTATTGTTATAAAATTATGGGTAAAAATCTTCTCTAACAATAAAACCAACACAATAAGCTCTTATTTCTTTTAAGTTTCAACCTCCATACATAAATTCTACCACAAATTACTCCATAGTTCTTAGTAACCATGCATGATTAACATGTAATGAATGAGTAATTTCAAGTGGAAATAAGATAAATTAACTTACCTATTTTCACAGAACCAAAAAAGCTTAGGATTTCTTCCTAGGCAACTCACTTTTCTCCCTCTCCTTCTTTTTCTTCTTCTTCTTCTTCTTCCTCTCTTTCTTCCTTAGCTCTCTCTTTGTTCTACTAACCCTCATGTTTATTCTCTATATTTTATTCCTGAAGGATGAAAAATTATATTTGTAAACCTATTTTAATAAATAAAATCATGGTGTCTCATTTCTATTGGTTAGAAGTTCACTTTTCCTCTTTTAGTCCCTCTTCTTTGCTCCTTCATCATCTCCATCCATCTTCTAATCCCCATATGCTTCTTGTACTTTTAAATAAGCTTTAAAACACCATTATTTATGATTATATAACATGCACACAATTAAGATAATTTTCCATGTAACTATGCATACATTACATACATGTTTAAGTGTCCTAAATGCAATGGTGCAAGTGTCATCATCGTGCTTATCCAATTTACGTATCTAAATGATCATTTATCTAATGTTTATGTTCATATAGGATTGCAAATCATTTATGCAATGAATATGTTCTTGTGTAAATGCTAATGAATGTGGATAAGGATGTTACATTTATTCCCCTCTTATGAAGAATTTCATCCTCGAAATTTAATACCTATAAACAAATGTGATATTATCATTTAATATTCTCTTTGATTTCCTATGTAGCTTATTCTTATAAGAGGTTTCTCCGAAACACTTTAACCAAAGGGATTTCTTAATTTCACAACTGTTTTGTCTTATAACCAATGATTTTCACTAGTTCTTTAATGTAACTTACATCATCTGTAATTGTTATTATTGGATCCCTAAGTATATGTATAGGATCATACAATATTTTCATAGCATACTCACATGGAATACATCATGAATCTGAGTCATCTCTAGTTGTAGTGCTAGCCTATAAGCTAATAGACTAATTCTTTGTAAGATCTCATATGGTCCTATGTAACGATGACTTAGTTTCCCCTTCTTGCAAAATCAAATTATTCCTTTCCATGGTAAAACTCGAAGGAACACTTTGTCTCCTACCACATATTCCATGTCCCTTCTGTGTTGGTATGTATAGCTCTTTTGCCAGTCTTGTGGTACTTTAAGTTTGCTTTTGATTACCTTCACCTTGTCCATAGTGTCTAACACTAGTTTTGGCCCTTATAAAATATGCATCCCATCTTCATCCTAATAGATAGGACTTCAACATTTTCTTCCATAGTACTTCATATGGTGCCATAAGTGTTTTGCTATGATAATGATTATTATAAGCAAATTCAATCAAAGCATTACATTCATCCCATGCACCTTTAAACTCTATCACACAAGCTCGAAGCATGTCTTCAAGTGTTTGAATTGTCATTTCTGATTAGCCGTCTATTTGAGGATAAAAAATAATATTGAAACTCAACTTGGTACCCAAAGCCTGTTGCAAACTGACCTAAAGTTAAGATGTAAATCATGGATCTCTATTTAATACAATGAACACTAGAACACCATGAAATCTGATAATTTCATCTGCACATCTCATGGCTAAGTGCTTAAGTGAACTACCCCATTGAATAGGCAAAAAGTTAGCTGACCTAGTTAGTCTATTAATAATCACTCATATAGCATCATTCCTCTTCAAAGTTCTTGGTAGCCCATATATAAAGTCCATGGCTATTCTTTCCCATTTCCATACTGGAATTGTCAATGGCTTCAATTTTCCATCTAATGCTTGATGTTCTATTTTGATATGCTGATAAGTCAAACATGTTGAAACATAGTTTGCTACATCTTTCTACATTTTAGGCCTCCAAAAATAAGATCGCAAGGTATTATACATTTTTGTCATTTCTGGATGCATGACATATGGAACATTATGTGCTTCTTTTAGGAATTTTCTTTGCAAGTTATCAACATTAGGCAGACAAATGTAAGAACCCAACATTAAGGCATCATTTCGAATATCAAAATCACATTGTCTCCTTTGTTTTACCATTCAATCATTTTATGAAACTTTGGATCCTTGCCTTATGCTTCTTTAATTTGATCATGCACTATTCGTCTCACTTGAAAAGTAACAATTAATACCCCATTCTTTTTTTATGTTTAGTTATATATTCATAGCTCATAATTAAACTAAATAAGATAATGAAAATACCTGTAAATGAACTATACTACTTCTTGATTTCCTACTCAAAGTATCAATAACCACATTTACCTTTTATGGGTGATACTCAATGGTGTAATCAAAATCTTTTAGCAATTCTAACCATCACCTCTATCTCATGTTTAATTCTTTTCGGCTTATCAAATACTTCAAGCTTTTGTGATATGTAAATATCTGAAAAGTTTCTCTATAAAAGTAATGTCTCCATATTTTCAAAGCAAAACACAATGACAACAAGTTCTAGGTCATGTACTGGGTAAGATAATTCATAAGGCTTCAGTTGTTTAGATGCATATGAAATTACCTTACCATGCTGCATTAAAACACATCCCAAACCTTGATGAGAGACATCACTATATGCTACAAATCATCCATTACTAGTAGGAATGGCTAACACTGAAGTACATGTCAATCTATCTTTTAATTCATCAAAACTTTCCTAACTTGCTTTAATCCACTGAAATGCTACATTTTTTCGAAGTAACTTAGTCAAAGGAGCAGTTATAAGTGAAAACCCCTCAACAAATCGATGATAATGCCCAACTAGTCCTAAAACCTTCAGACTTCTACCACATTTTTTGGGGTTTCTTATTTTACTATTGCTTTAATTTTGTTTAGATCCACTTTTATGCCCTTTTAAAAAGCTATATGTCTTAAAAATAACACATGGTTAATCCAGAACTCGCGCTTGCTTATTTTAGGAAATAGTTATTTTTCTCTTAAAATTTGCAACACAATCCTTTAATTTTGATCATGTTCCTTTTTACTTCTTGAATACACCAGCATGTCATCAATGAACACAATTACAAATTTTTCTAAGTAAGGTTTGAACACTTTGTTAATAAGAGCCATAAATGTCGTTGGTGTTTTAGTCCAACCAAATGACATCACCAAAAATTCATAATGCCCATACCTGGTTCGAAAAGCAATCTTTGATACGTCTGGGTTTGAAATTTTGAGTTGATAATATCTTAATTTAAGGTCAATTTTAGAAAACACCCGTGCTTTTTCTAACTGGTTAAACAAATCATCTATCCTTGGTAATGAGTCTTATTTGGCACATGTGGTAGACATAAAGTTCACAAATGAATTACTTGAAAATATTTTTATGGTAAATGAGTTGCTAGATGTTTTCCCAACTAACTTACCTAGTTTGCCATTTGTTAGGGAGAGAGAATTCACAATTAAGTTAGTCCCAAGAACTACATTGATATCCATTCCACCTTATAGGATGGCTCTAATTGAGTTGACAAAATTAAAGAGCTAATTGTATGAACTACTTGAAAAGGGATTCATCAGACCTAGTGTGTCATCTTGAGTGCTCCAGTATTATTTTGTAAAAGGAAAGATGGGACAATGGGGGTGTTAAATCGGGTTATTATGAAGAACAACCTACTTTGATTGAGATGACAATGAAACAGGGCAAAATTCAAAAAATCACCACATTTTCTATGTTTTATATTGACCTGAAATTTAGCTATGTTATGTCATTATGTGCCTAGTTTATTTATAAAAAATAATTGAGTCATTTGGATAAGTATATCTAGAGTTATTGTTATGAGATATAACAAGGTTAGGCTACCATATAAGAAAAATATGCATAAACACTAGGTCTACTTGCATGGATCATGCCATAGTTGCATACCAAGCATTTATAATCATTTTGACATACTTACCACCATGTATGTATCAAATGTTAGGATCCAAACACTTTGAGGAAGCCCTAGAGAGAGAACTAAACCTACCATAAAAGTTGGTCACATCAAAAATGAGTAAAAATCATAATTAGATACTATTGTGTATGTGTGATAATTTTATGATATGATTATGTTTTATTAAATGCATATATGATTGAATTGTTACATTTTATTTGTGAATACAAGTCAAATGAGAATGATATGTTCTTAATGATTACTTGGCATACCATTGTGAATGAACACTTGCATATGGAACTAAAAGGATTTTGTGATCGACTTGTCAAACACTAGCAAATTAGTTGGAAAAGGGACCAATATGTTCTATTGGAACATGTTATTGACCAAATGATTCATTGGTATTTGTTGTCCAGCAAAATCAAATGTGACTTAAATCACTTGAATTTTCAAGAGTTGTGTTTGCCTTACAAGGTCACGAAAAAAATCAATCTATTGCATTTACACTTAAATAGTCAATTCTTATGCTTGTAATATATCCTGATGATATTTGATTATTGTTTATGCCATAAGAATCTGATTATTGTTTTTATTCATTGAGTCATAACTCACCAAATCACAATTATATTTTTCAGATACTGAAGCATAGGGTTTGGATACTTTGGTGCATAGAGTTTTGCATAGAGACACATGGACCACAAGTTATGGGCTGAATTCCAACTCTCCCTCTCCTTGTGTCATGTACATATATCTAGGTATGAATCTATTTATGATCACTAGCCTTAACATTAGTTAGTATACATGTACATTAAATACATGTTAGATTATGTATGCATGATGAATCAACCTTTATGTATATTTATTTTAGGATACAAATGTCATGGTTTGTACATGAATGTAGTCGTTACACACCATCTACTATGCATCAAAAGGTCAAGATTACTTATAGGGGAGAGGTGGTGACCATCTTTGCCGGAGTAAGGGAATTTACGTTAAAGAAAGTGAAATAGTGTTAATACTAAATATGGTTATTTTGCATCTCATAGTTTTTTAGGTTGTAAGGGTTATAGATAAATAGGTTGATCCAAAGGTGCAAATAACATGAAGAGTATGAATTTTATTCTAGATAAAGGCTTGGAAAATAACTCAATAGGTGTCTAAATTTCTAGAGATTCTTACATAAACCACTAGTAAATGATTGGGTTACTACAAAAAGGAAGGTAAGCACTTGGTGTGAGATATATGAGGTCCCTTGTCTGACTTTTTTGAAAAAAAAAAGGAAGTAATTGTGAAGGTAGAAGAAGAGGTGGTGGGAAAGGATGAACCTTAACCAAAGGCTAACATGATGGATGAACTTGAGGAAGCTTTCTTTCAGATGCAGTTGGGAAGTATGAAAGCTAGCTATTAGAATTATTGAGATTCATCTGAAGAGGTGCATAAGAAAAAGAAGAAAGAAAAGAAGGGGAAGTAGGTTAAAGAGGTAGAGCAAGATAAAAAAAAAAAAAGGGAATAATTAGTAGTTTTATATGGCCTTTAGACTATTTGGCTATGGAATGATAAATGAAAGATGTCTGATGAAGAATATGGGAAGCATTTGTTAGACCAATAGTTTGGGAAATAGGTGAGACCATTAAAGGGAAGCAAGTTACTTAGGCTGAATTAGAAGTACCTTATAAAAATTTGGAATAGGGAAAGACTGGACCCTCGATGTTTTTACTAGAGGGAAGTATATAAGCTTAACTTAGTCATATTTAGAACATGAATGTTAATTTCATTAAGGGTGTGGAAGAATGTAGAGCCATACAAGACCATCATCTGAAATAGGATATGCTGAGATAGATGGGATAACATTATAGGAAAGCTTCATTAAGGTATAGCTTGGAGATGATCAAATGAAACAAGATTTTGAAGGTTGTAAAGTCCATGGCTAGCATTATAGATGATAATAAGGCAGGTTCTGAATAAATGAATAGTGATCCAAAAGTTGCAACTAAAGCAACTAACGAAAAGAAGGGTGAATAAGAGAAAGATTAAAAAAAAAAAAAAAGGTTAATGTTAAAGAAGCTCAATGGTTCCTTTTAAAGAGCAAATCTTTCCTAACACCTTTGATGTTTTTATCTCTGGCATTTTCTAGGATAATGGTGTATTTATTTTAAGTTTAATTCAATGAATGATGAGTTTGCTTACTTATGTGATGTGTTTACTTATGTGATGTGTTTCCTGATGGTAGTGTGCATAGCATGTATCATTTCATGAGCATATTTAATATTAATTAAGTGCATACCACTGCATTTAATCTCAACCCATAGAAAAACCTAAAAACCTTGAACATTGTCGATGATGTTACACCTGAAGAGTAAATAAAATTTAAACAGTTGCTTAGAAAGTATCAAAGGGTCTATGCTTAGACTACAAGGATATTCATAAGGCAAATCGATAAATAGTTGAACATAGGATCCCAACTTACCCACATATAAGGCCAATGAAGTCGAAGCTCAAAAGGATGAGACTGAAATGGGCCTAATTAATGAAGGAGGAATTAGCAAAGCAGTTGAATGGTAAATTCTTAGAGATAATTGACTACCTCAAATGGTTGGCCAACATAGTGTCGGTGTTGAAGAAGAATGGAAGGGCAAGGATGTCTGTGGACTATAGACATCTGAATAAAGTGTACCCTAAGGGTGGCTTCCCTTTGCCCTACATTGATGTATTTGTAAGTATTATTGCGACTTATGTAATGTATTATTTAATGGATGGGTTTTCTAGTTACAATTAGATCTTTATGGTTATCATAAATAAGGTAAAGACTACTTTCATCACCAAATGGGGTATGTATTGCTATAAGGTAATATTATTTGGTCTAAAGAATGTTGTAGTTACTTATTAGTAAATGACAATCATTTTATTTTATGACTTGATCCATAATGAAGTAGAGGTATATACCAATGATATGATGGTGAAGTCTAAAAATCCTTGGAGAAATTATTGCAAAGTGTGGATCAATATAAACTTAGGCTTAACCTTAAGAAGTGTGTATTTAGGGTTACATTAGGTCAGCTGTTAGGACATATGGTGAGCGAGAAGGGTATCAAGCTAGACTAGAACAAGATAAAGGACATTCATGATATGCCTATACTAAAGACTAAGGAGGAAGTTAGAGGATTTTTGGGTTGTCTCCAATGCATTAGTACATTTATAGCTAGACTAACTTAGACTTGCAAACTAATTTTTAAATTATTGAGGAAGGACCAATTAATGGTGTGGAATGAACAATGCTAAAGGACTTTTAAAAACTAAAAGTGTACATGTCTAATCCACTATTGTTAATATCCCTGAAGTTAGTAAGCCATTACACTTAACATTAGAATGTAGGGGTAACGTTAGCATATGAAGACGCAGAAGAAACTGAGTACATTGTATACCACCTCAATAAGAAATTGCTTCCTTATTAGGAGAAGTATAACTAGATATAAAAAAAAAACATGCATGGCATTGGTGTGGGCCACAAAGAAGTGGTGACATTATTTCTAGTCATACTAAATCGAAGTAGTTTTGAAATTAGACCTAGTCAAGTACCTATATGAGGCCCATTCTTTAACTAAAAAACTAGCAAAATGGCTATCACTTTTGATAAAATTTAATGTCAAATATATAACCAATAAGGTGATTAAAAGCCAAGTAATTGTAAAATATTTAGCAATAACCACTTACAAAAGGAGGATCCAAGCTTTCCCAATTCCTAATGAAGTTTTAAGTGCAATAGGGCCCCAAAGGTGGAGAATGTACTTTGATGGAGCAGTAAATAAAAAAGGGATGAAAAATGGGTAACTTTATGTCACTAAAAGGTGAATTGCTCCCTATGGCGAAGAAATTAGATTGAAAGGTGACCAATAATATGGTTGATTACAAAGCTTATTCATTTGGGTTAGAATCATTAATCCAAGTAAGGATTAGAATGATTGAAGTGTTTGGGGATTCATTGCTAGTTATTTCTTAGATAACCGATGAATGGGAACTAAAAGAAGAATGCTTCAACCCATTTTTGGAACATTTGAAGAGGTTGACCCAAAATTCCCAAAGGGTCATTTTCTATCATCTCCTAAGAGAAGAAAATGCAATGGTTGATGCCTTTACTACTTTGGTGTCTATTTAGGATAGGCTTAAAAAGATGCAGATGAAGTCATTAATCACCCTTAAGTCCACATCGTCATGCCATGTTAAAGAAAATGTGATACATGCATTTATAGAGAGTCATCCTTAGTATTATCATGTGTAGGTATATTTGGAAAGTGGCGAATAACCTCAGAAGGCTGAAAAGAAGGATACAAACATGATTCGAAGGCTAGCTTTGTAATTTATGGTTTACGACAACATGATGTATAAGTTAATGCTGGGAGGAGTTCGCCTAAGATGTTTAACTGAAGAAAAAACAAAAAAAGTAATGAAAGAGGTACATTTAAGGGTATGTAATTCCCACATGAATGGAAAGGTGCTAGCCAAGAAGATCTTGAGGATAGGTTATTATTGGACAACTATGGAATAAGATTACATTAGGATCATCAAAGGTGGTCACAAATGCTAAGTTTATGGCAGTCTCAGCTACTTGCCATCGATAGAACTATAAAATTTGGCTTCACCTTGGTCATTTATAGCATGAGGCATCGATGTGATTAGGAAAATAAAACTAGCTTTTATGAAAGGGCATAAGTATCTTATAGTGGTAATCAATTACTTCTCAAAATCGGTGGAAACTATATCATTTTAGTAAGTTAAGGAGCAAAGCAAATATCTTGATTCATAGAAAAGAACTTGATTTGCCATTATGGCCTACATCATCACATTGTAATAGATAATAAGGTGCATTTCCAAGCTGAGGTAAGAGTAATCTTTAAAAGTATGAGGTGACTCATCATAAATCATCGCCTTATATGCCACAAGCAAATGAGGTAGTTAAGGCAGCTAACAAAAAATGATAAGAATATCCTTACCAAGATGGTGGAAACTTATGAAGACTAGTTAAAGAAATTAACCTTCACATTATAAGGAACCTAACTACAACCTAAACATTAATGGGACTGGCATTATACTCTTTGGTATAGGGGATGTGTTGCCCCTTGGCACCAAGAAGGGGGGTTGAATTAGTGTATAAAAATTTAAAAGGCGAAGAAGAGAGGAAGAAGAATGAGTAGACTTGGGACAATGACTTATAATGGTTCAGGTATAATTGACCCTACGTCTAATGACTATAGTCGATTCCATCAAAATATGGCCCTAGGTGTGAGTAGATTGCTTCTTATGCCATGATCTTGTTTCACCAAATGAAGGTTTGATTTGGGAAAACCTGGCTCTGATACCACTTGTTGTCCTTTGGCACCAAGAAGGGGGGTTGAATTGGTGTATACAAATTTAAAAAGCAAAAAAGAGGGGAAGAAGAATGAGTAGAATTGAGACAATGATTTATAGTGGTTCGGGTATAATTGACCCTACGTCTACTCCCCAATCTATCAATTAGGTATTTCACTATCTCAAGGTGTTTTCGAGCTCACACCCAACTTGTACAACTTGTGTTTTGATGGCTCACACATAACCTTACAACAATGTGTTTTTAGGCTAACACACAACCTCACTCAAGTGTTTCACTAGGCTCACACTTAAACATTTCTTGAAGTGTTTTTACAGGCTAACACTACAACCTTACAACTTGGTGTTTATTGCTCACACCTAACA
>CATIWR010544974.1:0-19180 GCA_949677035.1 Omphalea diandra
GAGAAGAAGAAGAGAAGAATGGGAGATAGCAGATAGCATAAGGTGGCTAGCAGAAGTAGTGGTAAGATCAGAACAAGCAAGAATGGACACAATGAAAGAAGTAGAAAAAATGAGAATAGAAGCTGAGGCCAAAAGAGGTGAGATGGATCTAAAAAGAGCTGAGATCATAGCCAATACTCAGTTGGAGATTGCTAAGCTCTTTGCTGGAGTTGGTAAAGGTGTTGATTCTTCCTTAAGAATTGGAAGAAGTTGAGGATTAATTAATTAGTGTGATAATTGATTAATAAGGTAATTATGATATATATATATATATATATATATATGATTATGTATAGAGACTTGTTATATACTAGAAGAGAACTACTTTTATTTTGGAAATGAAGAAAAGGGTGAGGGAGATTTAATTAACCTTTGGTTAGGCCAATTAGTGAAAGAGCTGTGTTAGGTGCAAATAACAAATCCCTACCTCATTGTGATGTTCTCTTTTATTGAACAATGCAGTGTTTTCTTAAGCACATGCTCTTAGATTTATTAACATTATTCATTTTGCTAATAATAATTTAATGATCAAGTATTTATGTTTCGTAGTACAAGAAGTTAAAATTTTAAATTTTAACAGTTTTATACCTATTAAATATTTATAACATCTCAAAAAATCGATGCAGACATTAAAAAACCATTTTAATTTAGTATAAACAATAAATCTTTTAATTCATGATATTAAATTCAAAATTTTGAGGTTACACAATTTAAATTTGAATCAAGGTTTTACTAATAAAAAAATAATTAGAAATATTTAAAGGTAATATAAATTGAGTTGTGTGTGTTGTTTTTTATCTGAAAAATTCGGAAGTGGCAAGTGGGGTTAGACTTGACACAGATTAGGTCTTCCCCATTGGAGAGGTGGGTTCTGACAGGAATATGTCACGCCAGAAATAAGAATGCTTATAGGGCTGTCGAATCATACAGGAACTTTACTATTGCTAATCGTCTTTACCTGCTCTGTTGCTCAGATGATTATAAGAATGGCAAAATGGGCCATTAGCAGCATTGATTGAAGTAAAGGAGGGACAAAATTTGTGGTCAAGGGGACTTCGACCTCTGTCATAATATTCCAACTTCAAGTAAAACAAATAGCTTAAGTGCATGCATGGGATAATGGCAAATCTACGTGGCGGCTCAATTCAAGTAAAATGCCAATGCCACTAGCCCACTCACTAATACTACTGCCCAAGCCACTTGTATTATATTTTCCAGTTTAATCTACTCGATCAAAATTTAAATTTAAAATTTCATTATTAAATTAAAGATTTATTTATATATTTTTATTATTTTTTAGTATTATTATTTTCTGAACACTTAAAAATTTTTTAATCAAGTTTTAACTGGGGTTTAAATGCACAATCCAATAACTTAGGAGATAATTACAAATTATTGAGCCAAAGTTAATTGTTAAAGGATTGGCCTTTTTTTTTTTTGAATAAAACTTATTTCATATTTTATTGAAAAGGAAATGATTTGGAAGGAACATAAAAACATTTTAGCATATGTTGGATTGACCCGTTGAGTTGTGTTTCAAACTTTGTGTACACTAAACCACTTAACCCAGTTTGCTTCTGAGAATTTCTTATTGGTTTCCAAATGAATCGCCATAACTATCAGCAAGGTCCAGGTATAGATCATTTATTTTTAACATGAATAACAAACAATAATAAGAAATTATAAATTATTTATTTTTATTATTGAATATTCTCAAGAAAGCCTTCATGGATTTCAATTTATTGATGGGTAATTGATCATGAATTTGCAGTAGCTCATCCTCCTCCTCCACCATCACCATCACCACCAGCACCACCACCACCAGCACCACCAAGTCAAGCTCATCATGTGCAAGGATATTATGAAGGTCCTTATGTTGCTCCAACTCCAGTTATAAGCAATGGTGTTGGACAACCACCTCACCCATCACCTCGTCCCCCACAAAAAACTAAGTGCAACCTTTTTTGTCTCTTTTGGGAAGGATGGTAATTGAACATTTCAGTTTTGCTGTCCATTTGCTTCTTTCTCGAATTAATAATGGATGGATTATCATGTTTTTTCTTTTTTATTGTTGATGCAGTTGGGCGGGTTTTTTGGAGCCTTCATTTCACTACCGTTTTCAGGAGAATTTTTATAAATGATCACTAAATTTTAATTCAAATTCTCACTTAATTCTGTATTAACGTTGGGCATATCTCCACCAAAATGGCGGAAGCCATTTTTTATTGAACTCTCAATTATATGCCATTCATTTCTCCTCTCCAATTTTTTTTTTTTGTGGGATTGTGCATGTCCATATTTCCAGCGGTTCACAGTGTATCTATTTCATTAATTTCTCTATTTTACTTGGATTTTAACCTTGAAATTAAGTATTACAAATCAGATCAAAATCATTTAATATTATGCATTATCGTTATTCAAATTAGAAAATCATAAAGTATGTCAATGTCATTAGTCTTGTCACTTGAAAGCTGTTCATATCTAACTATAGTAATAATAAAGCTCAATTATCCAATTAATCAAAATTAAAATTGGATTTCGGTCAATGTTAGTGACTGTTGATAACAATTATTAGCGGATTTCATAATATTCATTATTGGCTCAAATCTCTCTCTTATTTCTAGGAGAAAAATTAATGGTCTTTGTATATATGTACTAGATGATCACTCGCGTGTTATTGTGGGTAGTAAGTGTCTTTATATATTATGAATTGCATTCATTTTTATCTTTTTTTTTTTTTTTGTCTATTCACTCTATTTTTATCTTTCTTGCTGTCCAACACTATTTTCGTCCATTTCAACTTAATTCCCTCTCCTCGTCCTTCATACCTTTTGAAAATATAGTGCAATAATTAAATTATAAAATTATACCCAAACAGTAAAAAGAGGAAAAAAATCAAAAATAACAAAAATTTTCCTCATTTTTAATTAGAAAAATCCAAATACGAGAGCCAAAATCAGAAAGAAAGTAATTTAAATTATAAAAGAAAATATAAAATCCCTGAAATGAAAATGGTCATATTATGCAAAATAATCGATGCAAGCAATGTTGATTTATAAGTGTCGACATAATGAATATCTTTTTTAAATTATTAAGATACTTTTATATATTGATTATACTTCAGTTTATAAATTAAACCTAAACAAATTAATTTATGAAGATAATTTGATATGAAACATTTTATAAATATTTATAAAATAATTAGTTTTAGTATTCTCTTATAATATGATCTTGATAAATAATGTTTTATTGATAGTGACTCTTAGTTTAACCAATATAGTTATTATAATTTATTAAGATTTATAATGTAATTTTTTTTATTTTATATATATTAATAATATAAATTTTGATAAACTTTCAAAAAAACAACTAATTAGTAATTATGATATAAGTTCAATAATATACAACTTTACTATTTCCACAATATAGATCTTAATAATTATGGTTCATCAAGGCTAACACTCAATCCAATCAATATATATATTTTTTTAAAAAACACTAAGACAAAGTAATTAATTTTAGTGTTTTCTGGAAATATAAATTTCAATAAATTATAATTATAATTTATTAAGTCTCTCTTAATTTAATTCATATATTTTTATAACTTATTAAGATCTATGGTATAATTTTCTTTTATTTCATATATTTTAGTAATATAAGTCTTGATAAATGATAAAGAAATATATTATTAATCATTATTATATAATTTTCATGATGTAAAGCTTACTATTTTCTTATAATATAAATCTTAATAAATTCTTATTCATTAAACCTGTTCTCAATCCAAAACATCACCCCACCTTGACTATCTGCAAGTGGGATTCTAACAATGGGCAACATAAAGATATCAACTCTAACGCAGTTAGCAAAGATAATGCAAAGTTTTTTGCGCATTGCCTTTACCATCTTCATCTTAGAAGATTCAGTTCATCGGTAAATGCAAACTTCAATTCGTTACCCCCAAAGTTATTTAGGGACAATGAGTAGATTCATTCAACCTAAAAACAACCATATCTATCCTGCTCTTTCAGCCATTAATTATTCAATCTAAATCACCTCATTCAATTTGAACTGCTGCAAGCATGAGATTTATAGCTTACCCTACAAAAGTATCATAACATATCCACCTATTATCATCGACTGAGATTTTCCAATTCCGACCGTGACTACAAAAACACCAACAAATTTCCTCCACATTGCAGAAACCAAAAGCAATCCTTTCAATACCATAAATTTAAAAGAAAAGGAGGAAAAAAGCATAAGGGACAATCTCGAGATCATGAAATCTCAGTAGATGCACTATTTTTCATTTTATTATGGGTTCCAAAATCTAAATGTATAAGAGACCAAATTATGTGAAAAATCCACAAACAGAAAAATAATTAATTGAGCTGGAAGATTGAGAACTTTATAAAGGGCTGGTTGGATTGACAAATTTTTGTCTTTATCCTACTGATTTATTTGCAGATCATAACACAACTCTCAATACAACTCTGTCATATATATATATATATATATATATATATATATATATATATATATATATATTCCTTAATGTATAATTGATACATTATAAAATCAAAGCTATAGTCCTCTATATATATTATCAAAACAGTTTGATTGTTTCCCTTGTAAACCATGCTGATATGCAAATACCTTGGGAGTGTTTTGCGTCTATTCCTTGAGAAACTTTCTCAAAGTAGAGATGCTTCTATTATGGTTGTACCTAAGTCCAGGAACAAACTTACATCCTAGCTTGTAAAAACTTGAAGGAGGGAAGTCTTCCCTTTGCTTGGATAGCTGTTCCACCAACTTCCGTGTCACAGATTTTGTATTCTGGCTCTTTCTCCTTTTAATGAATTTCCGTTTGATAAAAAAAAAAATCCTCTATATATATTATCATTAAATTTTGAAGGACACAAAAAAAAAAAAAAAAAATCTAAGCATGATTGGATTGATCTAAATTCCTTAGAATAGAAGACAGTCTTTTTATCTTATCCAGAAGCAAACAAACACTATTTTGAAGACGACAAGAAATTATACGTATAAGACCATTTCTCCATTGGCATCAAATAAACATCCAATGAAAACGTGTAAGCTATCTCATCACTCAACATTTCTTTCAAACTTTGTCTTAGACTTGACCACTCCACCTGCTGCTACATATATAATATATTCAATACTATATATTAAGGACCCTCTCCGAACCTAATAATAATCTCAATATATCATTTCTTCCATTCATCTGCTTTTTGCATTTTCTTATTTTCTAAGGTTTTCTAGCTGCCCAGTTTGCTTCTGAGAATAATTTCTTGTTGGTTTCCAAATGAATCACCATAACTATCAGCAAGGTCAAGGTAGAGGACATTTATTTTTAACATAAAACTTTAGTGTATTTAAAGATTATATTATTTCATTGATGGGTTGCTATTGATTTTGAAGAGGTATATCCTCCACCACCTACATCGTATCCACCGCCAAATCAGGCTCCATCATCAGTGCAAGGTCGTTATGTTGTTCCACCACCAATTGGTTACCCTATGAAAGATGGTCCTGGAAATGGGCTTATTTGTAAATGAGAGTAAAAATAAAAATAAAAATTAGATAAATATGATAAATAAAAAAATATTTATAAAAATAAGGTTGATTTAAAAATATTTAGCAAATAGGGTGGTTAATATCGATCGTCCACCAGTTAAACTAAACACTCATTTTTTTTTTAAATTTTTATTGTTCGTCCACCAGTTCTGACAGACGAACAATCTGCTTGCAGCAGAAATAGAGACAAAGGCAGCAAAGACTGTCTCTGCTGTAAGTAGAGATTTTGCAGTAAAATCTCTACGAGATTCTGCAACAAAATCTCTTTTGCAAAATTTTTTTTACTTATAAGAATAATAATCTTTTTTTAATACTTTATTTTTTAATATTATAATAATAATAATAATAATAATATTATTATTATTATTATCTTCTTTATCTTTATAATATAATATAAAACATATTCAAATTAATATTATAATATAATATTTAAGTATCTCAATATCATAATCTTAATATTATAAAATATTAATATTTTAAAAATATTATAAAAAATTAAAAATTTTTTTATTTCGTCCACTAGTTTAACTAGCAAATAAAATAAAAAAATTTAATCTATCATTCTCTTGTTGATCCGCTAGTTGAATTAGCGGATGAACAAGTATAATAATATCCACCATTTTAACTGACGTATGAATATTAACTATTAATTTTAATAATATTACATTGATGTACAAAATTTTTTAAAAACATTTGTTCACCACTTAAAATAGTTGACGAAACAATTCGAGTATAAAAATATTCTTTCGTTCGCTGGTTAAAATGCAGGTTGGAATAATAAAACATTCACTTGTCTGCCAATTTAATTAATTGACTAATTACATATATAAACGTTATATTTATGCATATAAAATTATTCTCTCATGAATTAATTTTCAAACAAAAAATGTGTCCGACACTTATATTGACAAACATAAAATTGATTTCATAATTTTATTCACTATTGTTTTCAATAATATTTCATTGATGTACTAAATTTTTTTTAAAAAAATATATGAAAACAATTAAAAATTTAAAAAATTTATATCTTTTCTTCTTTTTTATTTTATACTTTATTTTAAAATATTTTAATACTTTTATTTTTATAATATTTTATTATTATATAAATATTATAATAATATATAATAATAATAATATGTATTATGTTGCAGAAGAGATTCTGCTGTAGAATCTCTACCTGTAGCAGAGACAACAGTATAACTGGCCAACGAACAATAAAAAATTAAACGTCCGTCAGTTTAACTGATGAACGACTGACATTGATTATCTCTATTTGCCAAATACTTTTAAATTGACCATATTTTTATAAATATTTTTTTTATTTATCATATTTCTCTAATTTTTATTTTTTTACTCTCATTTACAAATTAGCCCCTGGAAATTCCAATACACACCTCATCATCATCCACCGGCAGAAACTCAGCAGAGAGGATTTTGGAAAGGATGGTAACTCTCTCTCTATCCTCTCTGTCTATATAGACTACATAAATTAATTAAAATTAATAATGGTACACTTATAATATATATTTTTTTCTTTCCTGTCTGTGACACACAGTTGTGCTGGTTTATGTTGCTGCTGCCTCCTTGATGCCTGCTTTCGAGGACTCGGTTATTTAACATATTTGTAGCCCACATCTCTCTTGGTTCTTGAAGTGGTTGCGGGAATTTCTGATTTGTTTGCTTTTGCTTGATGTAAAATATATTTCCATTCATTTTTTTTTTTTCTGTAGACAATAATAAAAAAATATATTTATATCATTCTCCTACGATTTCTATGTTTCTACATATTTTTCTTCCATTTAAACTTTTGGGTTGTTTAACCCATGAAATCCATCTGGATGAAGTGTGTGTGTATATATATATATATGTCCAATTCATTCACTTTTTAATAAAAAGGTTTTACCCAATTGCTAAAATGTGCTTCTTCTTTTTTTTTAATTTTTTTAACTTACACTTTCATCTAACTCTAATTGATGCAATGCAACTAGTCACAAACCAAGCTAACTAAACTCAGTTCACCAAACTCAGCAGCTTAGCTCACCAAGCTCAACTCACCAGCAAGCCAAGCTCATCTAGCTCAGCTCACCAGCAACTAATTATATTTAATTAGATTAGCTAGTTTGTTATAAATTTGTTAATTATTTAGTTAGAGTTGTTAGATAGTTAAGTTGTAGAACCAGATGTTGACTATTTTTGACTTTCCTTCTCTACCTTGTATATGAGAGCAAGATTAACACAATTTGCATTCTCTGCTACTTTATTTTTCTATTAATTTTTTTTGTGGATATCATTGGCGATCATTGCCGATTAATAATGATCGATGACGGGTGTTGATAATTAAAAATAACTAATGATAATAAATGCATATATTTATATGATTTATTTTTCATTTAAATGAGTTTATCAAAGTCTAAAAAATGATTTGATTCTTTTTTTTTAAAAAAATATTTTTTGTTGATCAATTTTTTTAAATGCACTAAATAAAAAAATACAAAAAACATTTTCTTAAAAAATATTTTTAGTGAAATAAGTGGAGCTTAAATAAAAGTTAATTGTTATTGAATTAAAATAACAAACAAGCCCAAAGAAAACTACGAAAAATGTCAAAAATTCAATATCAATGATTGTCTCTCTTAGATTAGAACATCTTTAAAATCCCAAAGTAATAAAGCACTAACAACACTTCAAATTGCTGTTGTCTCGAGTTTCAAATTTAAACACCATTAAAATTTTCTCTCAGCAATATTAAAATATGTGTTAAACATCATTCATCCACATCTTTTTTTTCTTTTTTATTAGATATTAAAATTTAAATTTAATCTCTTCCAATACCAAACAAATACTTAATCACTAAAATATTAGTCAATAATTGCACTTTTTTCTCTAGTATTTTTATATATTCATTTATAAAATATTAATAAATAACTAAACAGACAACTATTGGAGCAAAAAAAGGAAAATCGATGGGATCAAAAAGTCAACACTTACAAAATGTGGACTAGTCAAATTAAAGTCAAATTTTTTATGTACGGTATAAATATGGACATATACAAACCGCGTACAAGGAAATCTCAATGCGTAGAGTAGTGCATTTGTCATAAGGCACCCAAACCCTCCCAATTCATATCTTCAAAAACTCTCCTAAACCCTCTTCAAGTGCCCAGGCTCAATCTCCATGCTAATGGCTATACTCCAACTCCGCATACCATCCCACCACATGATCGCAACTTTCTCATCAATCTTTGCATCTGATGCGTCACCATCATTTTCCCTTTCTCTTCCTCTCCCTTCATTGAAAACCAACCAAGAAAACTCTCTTCTTTCCGCTAAAAACAAACCCTTTTTTTCCACTCTTCACTCACTCAAAAAGACTGCTTTGCCCGCCTCCTCAGGGAAAATATGTTAGAGAAGACGAGCTTGTGGTACGCTAATTGGTTTTGGCTTATTTTTTCTTTTCATTGTGGATTTTATGTTATGTTGGTTTGCTTATCCACTTGTTCTACTTGGTTTCTGAGCTAATGTAGGAAAAGAAAAGAAGGTTAATTTGATGAATTGTGGGTTTTGAATGTATTTTTGGGAAATAATCCAATTAACTTATTTCTTCGAATCTTGCAATTGTAATGCAACCATTGCTTATTTTGTATGACAGAAGAAGAAGTCAGCGCTGGAGATACGGAACTAGTAAGGGGAGAAAGAAATGTTCCCCTGATCATTGATTTTTATGCAACATGGTGTCGTCCTTGTATTTTGATGGCCCAAGAGCTTGAAATGGTATTCCCAAAACTTTTGCTTCAGACAATTTTGTGTATTCTGTTCTCTAATTCTGTTTTTTTTTTTAAACCTATTCCTTGCACCAATTTGGGTTGATTTTAAACATCTGGGGTTTTGAAAGGTGGACTGGGATTTGCAGTCAGTAGTATACTTGTTCGTCTTATTTAGTTGGCTTGAGGGTTTGTATGGGGGTGATGGAGGGTATAATGTACGTAGGCATCTTACTTTGTGAAATACTACTTTTCTGAGCAAAACATCAAGCATAGAATTGTTGAGGACATGTTCTGCAATACGTTCTCTGGTGTAGTTGTAGAAAATCAAGTAGCGGGTTTGTTGTGCTAGATCTAATGCATCAAGCACATGGTAATGTCATTTGCATCAGTATTTCAATGAGCAAATTTATGATTATGTGGTCACTTTCTATTGATTAATAAAAGTAAAGGAGATTGCACATGCTCTTGAGCATTGACTGACTTCATTTGTAGACAGATAGATAGGTCAGGTATAGATTTGCCTTATGTGAGCCCCCAAGTGAGTAAAAGTCTTCTCTGAAACCAATGCAAACCAGAGCATTGTGGCTTGATCATTTCTTGCATACTCAAGCTAGTGTGCTTATTTCAGTTAATATAGCAGGCTTTGAGCAGTTGGATCACATAGTTATGCTAACTTGTTGACTACTTGTTTCAAGGTTATAATTTGTTGTGTGTGTAGGTATGTTTCTTTCAGTTTATTTCATTTATGAAAAAGAGGTCTTTGAATGAAGACTTGAAGAAGCATTGCTGCTAGTGGTTTATAAGATATATTTCTTCACGATTGTTATTTGCATGTTTTGCTATGAATGCTTAAGACAAGATTGATGAGGTACAAATTGCCAATTTGATTTCTCAGTCAATAGTGTCTCAAGTTGAACATAAAGGGTGACATTTTGGAGTACAGAGATCCCCAAGTTCACACAAAAATTTTGTGGCTAATTCATGCTTTCTGAGTTGGAAATCATATAAGATAAATTTACACTTTTTGACAATTACATATAAGATGAATTTAGCTGTACAATTTTTTGAACAATAATAGGATTTTGGCAATGACTAAAATAATGATATGTCTTGCTAAATGATTGAATCAGATCTTCTGGATATCCTTCTGTGCTTGGTTTTACTACAGTCGAATGAACTTAGAAAGTTAAGTAATCATCTGATGTAGATGTAATTTTATTTTGTGGACTTCTCATCAATCAAGTTTAACCTTTTGCAGCTTGCTGTGGAATATGAGAACAATGCAATGATTGCTAAGGTTGATACTAATGATGAGTATGAATTTGCACGGGACGTGCAGGTAATTTCCTACTATCATGTTTCTTTAAGACCTAGATCATCAGTTGTGTCTCAAAGTTTTCTTGGCAAGACATGTGAGAAACTTTGTACAATAATAGAGTTTTCACTTATGTAATGAGTTAGGAACATCTTCAACTCACTCTTTATTCAACCTAAACTCTTTATTATAAAGAGTAATTGAAGAAAATAAGACTTCAACCCACTTTCTAATTCAAAATTGTAGATTAGAGAGTGAGTTTGACGTTCTACATGTAGAAAGCTAAAATTCACTCTTTATACAAAATTTAATTAATACAATTCAGTTTTCCATACATATTAATATTTGTTATCTTGTTTTTTTTTTTTTTTTTTCTTTCTTGGAAAACTTTTTTCTCTCTTTTCTCACAATATTCAAAGACATTATATTAAATGTTTTTATGGGATAAAATAAAATGAAAAGTGAAATATAAGAAGTCCATTGGATTTAAATAAATTTGTTTGTTCTTTATATTTAAAGATTTCTTAAAAGGCTTTATTACTCAAATTATGCTCTTTATTTTAAAGAGCACCATTAGAGATGCTCTAAACAGTTCCAAATATAAGTTGCCCTCGATCAGGTAATGTTTTTCAACAAAAGCATTAGAAGCTTCTATCTCTTCTGCATATTTCTTTCACTATTATTTTTATTGCAACACATTAAGTTCGTATTTGGATACACATAATTTTATGTGGCTCAGGTTCGACGCTTGCCAACGCTGTATTTCATCAGTCCAGATCCAAATAAGGATGCAATCCGAACTGAAGGGCTCATCCTGATACAGATGATACATGATATCATTGATAAGGAAATGTGAAAGACCAATTTGAGGGCACATCCCAATACAAGAGATTAGTCTGCTGATGCTCCACAGCAAGGTTATGGTTGTTGCAGTTATCTGCTAGATACTTCCAGGTCCTGTTTGAGGCTTGTTGCTTAATGATGCATGTGTTCTGAAAAATGTTGTATAATTGTTGTGGATAAATTGCTGAGTGATTTCTGCGTGAATATATTAGGAGATTGATGGTCAATGTGTTATGATCTGAGCAATGGTGCATTAGATATCATAAAGACAGATTCATTCATCCGTTTCCAACATTAATTTCTCAACAACCCAAACAGAGAACAATGGCAATCACTAAAAACTCAGTTCCCAAATAAAAAGAATGAAGGAGACGGACCTGGACACTGCCGTTGCCCGAGCTGGGCGAGGGGCGCACATGAACTGGGCCTGGCTTGGAGCGGTAACGGGATTGGTGGTGTGGGTTGTCATCTTTTTGCTGTTGGTCTTTCACTTCGTCTTTAACAAACACAAGGAAACCTGTGATCCTATTCAAGAATCACATCGCATTCCCAACAAAAAAGAACTAAACTTGTAGGTGCAATAAAATCTGTTCACTTTGTGCAAAGTTTCTACCTTTTGGTTTCTAATTCTGTATCACTATATAAATTTGTTCAGAAATCCCTATAATCTCAACTTCAATCATTTAATTCAAATAGAATACCTCTAATTCAGCCTTATGAAATTGAAGTTGCAGATACGAGAAATAGTGACTGAATTTTTCAAGAAGAATATGAATTTTAACAAATGATCAACTTCAGTCAATGTATGAAGTGGCTGTCTATGGCAGGAGCTCATAACATCCAAGGAATTTCAAAGTTGTAATGAGAATTGCAGCTGTATTAACTTGGCAGTTACTACCAATTCCAATTCTGCTACAATTCCCTTTCTAATGGCTAGTAGCTGTAACTGCCTTTCCAACGGCTACTATTAACTACTGCCTGCAGCACAATCATTTACACAATTATTAAAAATACTAGAATAGCTTCAGTTCAGCACCTCCGTGCTTGGACTTCTGCTGTCTTCGCTCTTCTCCTCTGCTTGGACTGGCTTAATCGTAACACGTATCTATACTGGTGCTGATATTGGTGTTTCTTTTGGATCTTTGGTTAACTTTGAGAAGGCTAGGCATATGACAAAGACGAGAGATACAATGGAAATGTTGATAGGATTATTGGCATGTTTTCCTGCTCTCCTGGTCTTCTGTTGGCTGCACAAGAATATAGTGACAGGAATGTGATATAAATATCAATACTATAAAAGAAAAGAATGCAAGACATGATAAATGGAGTTTTAACCCAGTGAACGCTTGATATACCAAAGCATCATAAGCTCCTATATGCTAATAAGTTTTAAGGCATGGGAGAGAATGGAAGGAGAAGGCAATGAAATGTCATGAAATGAAATGAAGATGAACATATTTTAACATTGTTTAAGAGTTTTAAAAGACAGAAGAGTTTAGAGTTCCTTTTTTTGAAAGTGGAAATTCAATTGCTAAACAGAAGCAGAACAAGCATCCGAAACAAGTACAGGCAATACGCTAGGAGGGACCTCACCATAAGGACAGACAATTTATGAAGAGAAAGAGCCCACTTAACTATAACATGTGCACGGCACACAAAAAGAAAAGAAACAGAACTGAGATCTTAAAAAAGGTTAACGAGTATAAAAATAGTCAAAATTTTACATCACATTCTTAACATTTAATTTGAGAGAAAAAAGAAAAAACATTTGATTTTAATAATTATAAAGATTCTTCGAGTAACTCTCATTTAGGTCATAAAACGATAACTCATAAAAGAGGACAAGAAATTAGTCTCCATTTATGTTCTTTCCATGTACACTTTAATGCAATGCAATGTGTAAAGCATATGGCGATTCTGCCAATGCCGGGGCAAAACGATACTCTTGCCAGAATCCACCAAACGATAGAAATAACACTTTATTGGCAATTCTGTTTGCTTTCCCTTCGTAGTTCTTGGTATCTCCCAACCCTTCGGACCAGAAGAATCCCTTGACCTTAAAACAGGCTCAGGATCGAAACTAGTCAAAAAATCATCATATGAGGAATTCAACTCTTCGACAAGTCCCTTCCTTGGTTTCCGAAATCCAACCTCCGTTGCTCCATCATCGTTCACATTTTCTGAACCTTCAAGAACTGTCGTCGAAATGCTAGTAACATTTTGCCCAGCATCAACCGTGTCATCAGGATCACCATGATATGAGATTTCTTCTTCCACACTGTACCTGAAAATTGTTCTTTTTCTTTTTGGAACATCAGTTATGATTCCTGAGACCCTATGCAGAGAACTCGTTACATAAGGAACCATTGCTTGTCCAAAAACATTGCCTGCGTAGATCGGCACTGCTTGTTTCCATCCGACTTCTTGAATTATTGCCTTGATGTCCTCGGCTTGATTCAAGTAAGTTTGTGCAGCTTGGAAAAGGTATGAACTCTGGATTACTGAAATAGATACAATAGGCATCCGATCTTTTTCTCCATATACATTAACCTGCATTAGTGTTGATGGTATTGCTTGCACTTCCACGCTTTTTGTCAGTACAATTCTGTGTTTTTCCATGACAATGAGAGGATAATTTACCTCAGTCTCCCTCAACCATGATCAAATTTATAATCGGTTTTATTTAATTAGATCACTTAAATATAATTATTATTTTAATTAAAATATAATTTAATTACCGTACTGCCAAGTAACAATTAATATTTATCTATTTATTTCATAATTATATGAAATTAAAACTAAATTACCATACATTTGTCATTATTTGTGGATTTTATGTAATTCTGAGATCTTTAATTCAACTGAATTATATTAATTAAAATAATAATCATATTTAAAAGATATAGTTGAACAAAATCAATCTTTAATGATAACAATAAAATTTTGATCATAATCCCATTATTTAATTAGCAATACAAAATAGAAGACATATTAGATTATTTTACCAGAAATATTATGTTCTCATTATTCTAAACGAAAAAAGAGAACTTATGAGATGAAAGAGAAATCACGAGGTACTTTTTCTGGATGTGTTGAGCTCCACACCTCGAAAAAAGATGGCTAAATGATATATATAAAAAAAATCCAAATCTTTTTGATTTTTTCATTAGTCTATCTGAACTTTTTAAAACAGTCGGTTGTATCCTAAATTGTTTAAATCTGTATCCATTATACTGGTGATCAAAATCAATGTGAGACATTTATCTCAGTTTGTAAAAAATTATTATCATTTTTATTCTAAAAATATTATATTTTTATTATAAAATTCATATTTAATTCAAATTTTAAAAAAGGATTAATATTTTAATTGATTTTCTAAAAAAAATTTAAAATAATTTATTTATTTTTTATTTGAAATCTTAATTAATTTTGGAATGAGTATCCATTATAGTCATATAAGAGTAATTTTAGTAAATGACATAAATGTTTCATCTTAATTTTAATTATAGATATAATTGACACAAGTTTGATCAATTTTAGATATAATGGACTATTTTAAGAAATTTGACTATAATAATAAAAAAAATTGAAAAATTTTTATTTTTTTATTAAGCCAAAAAGAATATATTTTTTTTTTTATGTGCACATCCAACCATTCAAATTGACCTGGAAGTTTCATCAGGTCAATTTCCTTTTGATTTACGACATTGGCTGCACTAATTTTAAATTAAGGCCAAATAATATAATAAAAATTCAATTTTTTTTAATTTTTATTATATTTAAATTTTAAAATAGTCAATTATATTTAAAATTATTTAAATTTATGTCAATTAATTCACAATCAAAATTAAGATGAGATATTTATCTTATTTAAAATTATTATCATTTTCAATTTATTGCACTTTTTGTTGTCAAATTTTTATTCAGTTTAAATTGAAAAATGTAAGATTAAAAATTTAACTGATGATAAAAGTTTAAATAATTTTAAAAATTTTAAAAATAATTTATTTTGCAGCTTATTGAAAATTTAATTAATTTTAAGTCTCCTAAGCACCTTTATAATATATGTGGTAGTCATATTAAAGTAATTTAAGTAAATGATTAAGTGTTTCAATATTTTAATTTTGGCTATGATTTAAATTTAGTCATTAAATATAATTGATTATTTTGAGAGGTTAAAATTAATAATGAAAATAAAAAATTTTGAATTTGTTTACTTAAGTGTTAAATTAATATATACGTGGTGTACTCTAAACTTTTGCCTTATGGCGAGAAGCAAATTAGGGAGTAAAAAAATATTGAAAGAAATGAAAAGGAAAAAAAAAAAAAAAATTCTCTCCTATTTTTTTTAAACAAAATAAAAAAAAAAATGGAAAACATTCAGTTCTAGTGGGTTAATAATAATAATAATAATAATTTAGAAATTTCACGGAACAAAGTCAGCAACTCTGGTTTGCCCAGAAATTTCTCTCCTTCCCCTTCACTTTCTCCTCCTCCATTTTGAAATTTCAAGGAATGAAGTCAGCAACTCTGGTTTGCCCAGAAATTTCATCTTGTGAATTTGAAATTCAACCCTTCTAACCTTTCTCCTCTTTAACTGAACCTTCAAAATATGGTGACAAATCAGCAACATTGATACAGAAATTTTGTTTAAGAGGTCCAAATTACAATTATCGAATTACAATAATCTTTTGTATTTTTATATTCTGAAACCAATACATACAATTTTTATAATATATAATATATTTTTTGAAGTCCAAAATAATTTCAACTAATTAAAGAATAATAAACGTTTCAATATGTAAAAACTAAATACTACAAAATTTTTATAAATTAATTATTATGTCCTTGAATTTTTTATAAAATTCAGAAAGTCCATTGACCGTCAACTCTTATATTTCTTGTCAAAAAATTAAAAATTTTTATATAAAATAATTATTGAACCTTTGAACTTTTTGAAAAATTCAGGGGTTCGAGAAACCCCTTGACCACATTTGAAAGTTGGTTTGTATTGGTGGTTGCAGAGAGACATAAACAAACCGCATACAAGGAAATCTCTGTATCAAGAATTGTATATTTATTGTCAAACACTCCCAATTCATATCCGTAAAAACTCTTCTATACTCTCTTCTACTACCAAAGTTCAATCTCTATGCAGCTGGCCACACTTCAACTCCAAAATATGGCAATGCTTCTTGTGGCTTTTGAGCAGAGACAATTTGGTCCAAAACCACCAATACAACCTCAAGAACCATGTTGGCCAGCATGAACATCCACTCTAAATGTTAATTAGCCTTCAAAAACAAATGCAACAACTAAGAAAATAGCATTCATACCCTCGCAGTCTTTTTTTCCTTTTTAAGATTTTTTTAAAAAAAGTATAAATTTTAATTTTTACCCAAAATGTAAAGCCAGTGGCAACTTGATGTGAATGAGGTCCTTGAAAATCTTCATTTACTCTTTGCAGAACCCATATCTCAAATCCAATGAATAAAAAGATACAAATGCTTGTCAACCATATTTACCGTTAAGGGTCAAAATCTCACATCGAAAATATATACAAAAATATAAGGATCTATGATAGTTTAATCTCATCTATCTAAATGATTAGTTCTAATTTTTTTAACAAAAATTGACCTAAACTCATTAAACTCAATTTATTTACCTCATCAATTAAATTCCTAATATATCCCTTATCAGAGCCCCTGAAAGTTCAAATCTCTCTTGAGAGGGAGTGTTAAGAGTTTGGTTAGTTCTAAACATATTTATTAATATTTGATCTAAACTCATTAAACTTAATTTATTTCATGGGCTTAACCACTATGCTTTCAATTAAATTTCTAATATTTTCCAAGAAATGATAAATGAATTTTTAACTCGATGAATACCTGATATACCAAAGCATCATGTGCTCATAAGTTTAAGGCATGAGAGAAAATGGAAGGAGAAGGCAATGAAATGAAGATGGACATATTTTAACATTACTTATTTAAGAGTTTTAAAATAAATAAGAGGTTAATGAGTTTTAAAAAAATGTTAATGAGTATAAAAATAATAAAAAATTTTATATTACATTATATGTTGTGTGAGTGCGTTAAGTTAAATTGTCAAAAAAAAAAAAAAGACAAATGTTTATAGTGGTGTGGTGCTATGTCCATAGTATTCCATATTCTAGTCTTGGATTTCACATTACTAGCTTAACATGTGTGTGTAGCATATATACTATTTCAAGCTTAACAAAAGAGAAAAATACACTCTCCACTTTTTTTTTTTTTCAAAAAAGACAAGTGTATCCTATGTTTTTAAAAAGAAAAAATTTATATTTTGATATTTCCACTATTACATTTTTTTTATTCTTTATTTCTTTTTTCACATTTTATACAAAAGAAGAAAAAAAAAGTTTTCCTCATTTCTCTTCCTTTGTTTCTTTCTCTCACTCCCTTTTTCTCTCGAAAAATATGAAAAACAAGAAGAAGATGAAGACAGTTAAAGCAACGATGATGACCACCACCACCACCATTGCATCGACAACGAAGAAAAATAATACAAAGACAAACTTTCTTTCTCTTTTTTCTTCCCTAGAAAAAGCAAAAAAATGGAGATGTATATGAGTTTTTGTTTTCGTTTTCTAAAATCTAATAGTTGTTTTTATTGTTATTATTGTTTAAAATAAAAAAATCATGAGTTTTTATGCATATTAGATGAAAAATAATTAACAAATGAATATTTTTGAGCTAAAAATCAATCATAAAGAGAGAAAAAATCGTGTTTGTTAAATGTTGAAGATGACGCTTATGTTATAATTGTTTTTGTTCTTCTTTTATTTTATCGATGATTTCATAAACTAAAAGTAAATTCAAAATAAAACTAAAATAAATATTTTTCTGTAAACTATTTTATCTACTTAAGTTTTAAAAATTTTGAACTGGTAAACCTAAAATAAAATTAAATAAAATAAAAATAAACATTTTCTGCAAAAATTCTGCCATGATTTTTTTAAAGTTTGGATTATTCTTGAAAGTTTCTTAGCTAATAAACTAAGATTAAAACTAAATAAAATTTTTTGAAAGATATAATTGTGTAAACATTATAATCAGTAATAAACCACAAATAAACTAGTAATAAATCATTTGTAAACATTTTAATGTGAATAAATGCTTTTTACATGATGAGATATAAACTATATTGAAGATTTCATAAACCACAAATAAGTCATAATAAACTATTTGTAAATGTTTTATTGTGTATAAATATCATTTTACTTGATGTAGATATGAAGCAGAAATAAACCATATTGAAAGTTTTTATAAACCACGAATAAGTCAGTAATAAACTATTTGTAAACATTTTACTATACAAGAAGAACTAAACGTAAATATATTCTTCAACTTTCAATAATTCAATTTTTCTTTTATGATTAGTTCTGACCTCAAACGTGTTCATTTTTTACTCTTTCATCCACAATATATCAAAACTCATGATTCTTTATTCTAAATAATAAAATAAATATTAAAAATTATAGTAAATCTGTTTTAGAGAGAGAAATATATATAATGAAGAACTTTCTTTTTTTCTCAAATAGATTCACAAATTTGCAATTGTGTGCAAGAAAATAAGTTTG
>CATIWR010545001.1:0-15745 GCA_949677035.1 Omphalea diandra
ACTAAGTTGTTTTGTAAAAATTTAAATTTTAAAAATTACACTATTTTACTTAAAATTTAAATTTTAAAATTTTAAAATTACTTCATTAGTTATTTTTTAAAAATATTTTAAAATACTTTATTAAATTGGACCAATCGAATCGGTCAAATCGAGAACTAGTCAGTCGACTGGTTTGAGCTTCAATCCGATTTTAAAAACAATGGTTGAGATTTAATAATTTATTTTTGAAATAATTGAATCACTCTAGAAATAATTTTCTTGAAAAATTTAACTTTATATCTATTAATTTTAAAGTAGTATTATTCGATATTTATTAATGTAAAAGTTTGAACTAAAGTAATTGAAATTTTACCTATTCAAAATTTTTTAAAAAAAGACTAATATGAAATACTTATATTAGTTTACTGACTTTGACCATGAAAAAATAGTTATATGATCATTAAAGATTTCGGCTATAGTGATTATTGGCGCAAATTACCCGCATGTTGTATGATATTAATGCATAGCTTTTGAAAATTTGGCCTAAAAGTAGTATTGAGTTATATGCCTTCCTGTTATGGTATTCTGCCCAAGAATCCTTTAACTGCGACCCTGGTTGGATTATTCTGATATATTCTTCCAAATGTTTCTGCCTTCTCTTGGACTGATTGTTCGTGAAGAAGAATACTGAGAGTTGCATATGAATTCCACCGTCGAGAAAATGACCCAACATTATACTCCTTATGGCCATGGATGTGGTTCCATACACACAGGTTATATTTTCAAATTTTTCACGCGACAAAGGTTATATTTTCAAGTTTTTCAAGCCAGAGTCAACAGATTAGTTCTAATTTTTGGTGTGATTTTTCTCTTACAAAATTCCCCTAAGTTTTTGGATAAACAATCAAATTAAAAGGCAATTTCCAGATTGAATCTTGAAAGGCCAAAACAAACATGAAACTCTATGCTTCTTAAAACTATGCCGAAATGGAATCAGTCAGAGGGACGACCACATTTTCTTGGATTATGGGAAACAGATGGAGAGAATGGAATACAAAGGTCCAAGTGATGTGGGACAGACTGCCAAGAATTGTATTAACACCAGCATGTGATCAAGAATATAGCACATTAATTTGTTGCATTACCATAAAGTTTCAACCCATATTTTGCCTTCTCCATGATTTAATGCCACGTTTTATAACTGAGTTGGCTGCACTGTATCCAGAAAGCCATTACAATCTGACTCTGAAGATGTGCCGATTAAAAAAATGCAAGATGGAATTCTGATCATCCAAATAGAAACTATATGCAAATAAAGCAGTTCTAGAAACAATCATATCCGTGGATACAAGCAATTCTACGTATATAGGAGGAAACTTTTAATTTACACAAAGGTATGGTCATGATATGATTGGTCATTGATTAAACATAGTTGATCCTATTGATGAATGCAGCTCTTAAGGATTAAGACAGTATAACCCATGTTGAGCATTATTCTCAAGTCCCAGAATACAGATTCACTAAGCAAATGAATTTCTTATATGCTATGCTACCATCCTAGTCCCACTGTCTGCATTACTAACATGCCGCCTACATCAAAAGCAATCCCACTGATATATTTCAAACCCAACAAAGCATATCACTTGGGTGCACCAACAGGTTACTTCAAGTGCCAATAACATAAATAAATAATCATTTCAAGATGGAAATTTCTCATTCTATCTGTGACACAGACAAAGAAGATTCTAATAAATGTTAAAAATTAGGCCCCATTAGCGGGCAGAAATAGCAAGAGAACAAAACATCCATATAAATGAGCTGTATTCAGTATTCAAGAGCTCATTCCCGAGCCATTTTCAATGGTTAACTCATCATAGTGGAAACAGGAGACCTCCAGAAATCCTTCAAGACAGAGAACGCAGTTCTCATATGGTATGAAAATTGAAACTGTTACTGGGCATGTTCGAATTTTGTTAGCCCTGGATTCTTAGGGCAGGTCAAGAGTTCATTGTCCAAGTCCTTTCATGTGTTAACACAGCTATTCCTTTCCTTTAGAATACGTCTTGCTTAAGTATGTTATCATTTCTGTTAACTCCTGTCTGAGATTCAGAACCATCTGCTCACACGCAACTCATCGCTTACAGTATGAGGTTTTTTGTGAATTGTGAGCGATTACTAGGAAATTTTAGAAACTTAAAAAATACAAGAAATGAATTGTATTAAATTCACCTATCAACAGGCATCATTTAACTTGATATCACAGCCAGAAAAAATGGATTCCCCCATCAACAGGAACGGGAAAGCTCAATTTTGATGTTGCACCTGATGCCAGATGCAAGCAATACCGGAGCTTATCAGATTCGAACCTCTCATCATCAGCGGCCATTCTTGAACCCGTGGACACTATGAGAATCAGTTCAAGCGAAAGGCAAAGGGTCTTAGCATGTCATTGTTGAAGATGACGCCAAGCATACCGCTGAAGCATGTGGGAACCCATATGCTGCTAATGCAGAGTATGAAAGTGTTAGTCCTAGATATCTTTTATTTATCAAGCCCAAGGGTGTGCGTGTGTGTTTTTTTAATTTGTTAAAAGGAATTATAATTGGGCTGCCCATGTGTTGGCAAGAAAAGGCCTACTAAATTTGTCCTCAAGTCCAAATGCGATGGCTCTTGGACTAATTATTTTGTACCCCCCAATGTTTTAAAATTAGAATGGCGCGTGGCAATTCATATATACTAGACTTAGGCTTATATTGTATCATGGATCTAATTTTAAAAATAATATATATATAATTAAAAATTAATATGTATATATTTCAATACTAATGTACATGTATATATTTCAATGCTAATATACATACACTTCTTGATCTAGGTTCATTAGTCTATAATATAATTTGTGTGAACCAATCTTATAATCAAATTTCAATTTAATCTATTCAACTGGTGTAACCAATCCAATTCAAAATCCCATTGGTCAAGTCTATACATGATTCTATATTATTCAAATGGTTATATGTCCATTGTATCATTCATACCAAAACCATCACAATATTAAAATCCAAGACTATTAAAATACTAAAGTGAAAGCCTCATACTCATGCTCAAAGCTAATACCAAATCATAAGCATCATTATCATTTTTTTTTAATGAAAAGTACAATTGTCATTATTTCTGCTTTTGTCAGGTATGTTATCCAACAAAATCAAATCTCTCCTTTGTTTCTCTATTTCTTTCTCTATCCAAGCAATTAAAGTTGAATATATTAAAACTAAACTCTTTCTCCTCTCTCTTTCGTATTGATCTATAATGTTTGTGTTTTTATTTACTTGTATTTTTCTTCTTTTTATTGATCTTGAATAGTCAAATGGTATCTAGGAGTGGCATTAGGATGGACTATCCCCCATCCCTCGCCTCGCCCTCATGACTAGGGGGATTCTCCTCTTGTCTCCATCTTTGTTGGGATTTCTCGCCTATTAGGGATTTCTCTCAATGCATGTACATTAAAATGTATGTACATTGAAATTTACATGAATTTCAATATACATACAGTTCAATGTCAATGTACATTGATATAGGTCCATAGAATAACATAAACACGAGTTTATATTACGTGAACCGATCTTATAATTGAATTTTAATTTAATCAATTCGACTAGTGTAACCAATCCAATTCAAAGTCTCATTGGCCAGGTCTATACATGATTGTATATTATTCAAATAGTCATATGTCCACTATATCATTAAAACCAAACCCATCACAATACCAAAACCTAAGACTACTAAAATACTAAAGCCCAAGCCTCGTACTCATGCACAAAGCTAATATCAAAGCATAAGCATCATTATCTTTTTCTTTATTTTTTTTATGAAGAGTACAATTGTCATTACTTCTGCCTTTGTCGAGTATGTTATCCAACAAAATCAAACCCTTCTCCTCTGTTTCTCTATTTCTTTCTCCATCCAAGCAATTAAGTTAAATATATTAAAACTAAACTCATTATTTTCTCTCTTTCATATTGATATATAATGTTTGTGTTTTTATTTACTTATTTCTTTCTTCTTTTTATTGATCTTGAATAGTCAAATTCAAATATAGCATTTAGGAGTGGCATTAGGATAGGGCAGGAGCAAGGACTATCCCTCATCCTCCACCTCGTCCTCATGACAAGGGGATTCTCCTTTCGTCTCCATCTCCATTGGGATTCCTCATACGACCAGATTCTTTTATTACTTTTAAATTATTTTTTAAAAAAAATATAATTTATTAAATCATAAAATAAAAAATATTTTATGTTATAAATTATATAATTACACACACACACACACACACACACACATATATATATATATATATATATATATATATATATATATATATATATATATATAATAAATATAAAGTATGCCTCTAATAAATATAAAAACTTATAAAAATATATTTAATTTTTTTGGATCCCCACAACAATCCACTTTGGGCGTCTTAGTGGAGATCTAATGGGAGAAGGTATAATTCTCACTTCCACCCCATGGGAGAGAAAGGGGGATATTCCCCACCCTATTTGACGGATCTCTATAAGGGGTGAGGAATCCCCGCTCCATATAAAGGGTGAGAAATCTCCGCTCCATTGTCATCCCTAATGATATCAACTATGGATGAAATCTCTCTCCTATCCATAATATTTGACCCACATTCTCATTTGCTTCTTTTGGAAATTGTGATTTCTTCCTCTTTTTCACATGGATTTTTTTTTCTTTGAGAAATATTACTAAAATAGGAAGTTTAATTAAAATCTAGTTTTATTGGGTTGTCCAATTCTACTTGTTTTAGTTGATTTCAATTGATTTTGAAGATGACCTATTCTACTAGATCAATCAAACTAAATATATAACCAATTTTCAATCCAACCAGCATGTTCGTCCGATTTAAAAAACATTGATATCAACTTCTCATTTTAATGAACATGCTTGAATCTTGGGGCAAAAAAAAAAAAAAAAAGATAAAGGGTCAATTAACATCTATGTCTAAATTAATTAACTTATCCAATTTAACTCTTCTACAGGTCCCATGAGTAGCCTAAGTGGCAAAATGAGTGAATATACTTTGTAAAAAGTCAGGTTCAAACCTAATTTCCCATTTGTGATCAAAGGTGTTTAACTATTTGTACTACTGTTAAAAAAAAAACTCCTTTATAGAGATATTCAGTATAATAAAATCTAAATTTAGTCGTTAAGTTATGCCTGAAAAACACACGATCAAAGAAAATTTTTTAAAAAATTAAAATTAAAATAAAAATTCATAATTTATTTATTAAGAGTAAATACCATTGTCATCCTCTTCTCTTTCATCATTATACACAACTCTACTCCACCGTCAAAAATTATCAATACTGGTCTCACCTCTATCTACTTCATCACCATCACTAATATAATCTTCAACCCTATTTCCATCACCAACACCAATACAAACATCAAAGCCAATGTCTTAAATTTCACTTTCTTATTCATATTATCATTTAGGAATTAAACTCTCAAAAGGTAAAAATTACAATGATAGCATCCTCCTAAGTCAAAAGTTTAATATGATTGCTATGTATTAACTATATACTTAATCTCGCTATGAATTACTTGTATAATTAACCTTTACGTATGATCTTTCTAAAATACAGAATTATAAATTATTTTCTAACTCCTCTTTTTAATCTGAAACGCTTGCATGTGCCTTAATAAAAATATTGCCACTTGTTCTCTTATTGTTAACAAACTGAATCTGAATTTCTCCTTGTTCCGCTAAGTTCCTAATGAAATATTGTCGTAGTTTAATATGCTTAGTTCTGCTATGGAATATCAAATTCTTCGTCATAGCAATTGAAGACATACTGCCACAATAAATAATCGTCAAACTATACTTTGTTTCTATTGCAAATCTGCTAACATTCTTTTTAGCCAAATTGCTTTGCATGCAATATCTATGGCCAATATATCCTCTATTTCTGCTGATAAAAGTGCTGCAATTATTTATTTCTTTGAAGATCAAAAAATTATTTTTGAACCCATTTAAAAAATATATCCGGAAATACTTTTTTTATCATCAATAAAATCTGCCTAATTACTATCTGTATATCCAATAATTCCATTTTTTTTTCTTCATAATTGATGCCAAATTTTCTTGTTCCTCATAATTTTTCCAGCAATAATGATACGATTATCGTCAACAAAAAGGATCAGATATATCGGGGATTATCTGTTCTAAATTTAGAGGAACATTAAGTGCCCACTTGGATTGTTCCTTGTAAATAAGATAGAACTCTTTTATGCTACTGCATAATGTGCCTTGCTCTGTTCATGTATTGAATCTTGAAATTAAACTATAGAAGTAATATTTGGCCTTGTGTTTATGAGATAAACCAGAAAACCAACCAAACTTCTGAACATCTTTGGATCAACTCTTGGAGTACCATCTACTTGAGATTTCAGGGCCAAATTAACCCTTTATCCTCCCCAAAAAAAAAAAAAGAGAAAAAAAACTACTGCCACTCTCCATGTACTTGAGTATCGTTGTCAAGCCATGACCACTCCTACCTTCTTCACCGCTCCACTGCCGCTACCACCGCCCTCACATACCAACACGACCCGCTCCTCCACCAATAACCTCACCCATCCGCTGCCACAAAATCTTGCAATCCTAATAGACAAATCAAAATCCATTAACCATCTTCACCAAATCCACGCCTTCCTATACCGCCACAATCTCCACTACAACCCAATTCTCAACTTCAAGCTTCAACGTTCCTACTCTTCATTGGGTCACCTTAAGCACTCTCTTACTCTCTTTAACCTAACCCAAAACCCAAATGTCTTCTTCTTCACCTCTATTATCCACTCCCATGCTCTCCACAACTTCCATCACCGAGCCCTTACGTTCTACGCAGAAATGCTAACGCATAAGGTTACTCCAAATGCGTTTACTTTCTCGTCGATTTTAAAGTCTTGCCCTTTAGAACTTGCTAAAACAATTCATGCCCAAGCGGTAAAATTTGGGTGTGATGCTGAATTGTATGTTAGGACGTGTTTAGTGGATGTTTATGCAAGAGGGGGCGATATTGTGTCTGCAAGGCAGCTGTTTGATGATATGCCTGAGAAGAGTTTAGTTTCGCTCACTGCGATGATTACTTGTTATGCGAATTATGGGATGATTAAGGAGGCGAGAGCGTTGTTTGATGGAATGGCGGAAAGGGATTTAGTTTGCTGGAATGTGATGATTGATGGGTATGTGCAGCATGGATTGGTTAATGAGGGTTTGGTGCTGTTTAGGCAATTGTTGAAGGATAAAGTGAGGCCTAATGAAGTGACTGTATTGGCTGTTTTGTCTGCTTGTGGGCAGATTGGTGCTTTGGAATCGGGGAGATGGGTGCATACGTACGTTCAGAATAATGGGATCGAGATCAATGCTCATGTGGGTACTGCTTTGATTGATATGTATAGCAAATGTGGGAGTTTGAAGGAGGCGCGATTGGTTTTTGAAAGGATTAGGTACAAGGATGTTGTTGTTTGGAATTCAATGATTGGTGGGTATGCCACGCACGGATTTAGTGAAGATGCTTTGCAGTTGTTTGATGAGATGTGTAGGTTTGGATACCAACCTACTGATATAACATTCATTTGCATATTGACTGCTTGTAGTTATGCTGGTTTGGTTAGGGAAGGATGGGGGTACTTTCATTTGATGAAAGATGAATATGGGATTGAACCAAAGCTTGAGCATTATGGTTGTATGGTTCATCTTCTCGGCCGTGCTGGACAGTTGAAGGAAGCATATGAGCTTGTTAGGAACATGGAGACTGACCCTGATCCTGTCTTATGGGGAACTTTGCTTGGGGCTTGTAGGCTCCATGGCAACCTAGCTTTAGGAGAGGAAATAGCTGAGTTTCTTATTTGTCAGAATCTTGCAAATTCAGGGACTTACATTCTGCTTTCTAACATATATGCTGCAGCAGGCAATTGGGAAGGTGTGGCAAGGATGAGGACCTTGTTAAAAGATAGTGGGATAGAGAAGGAACCTGGTTGTAGCTCAATTGAGGTCAGTAATAAGATACATGAGTTCCTTTCTGGAGATTTGAGACATCCTAAGACCAAAGAGATTTATATGATGTTGGACGAGATGGAAAGCTGGCTCAAAGCTCATGGATATACTCCACAGACAGACATTGTTTTACATGATCTAGGGGATGCTCAAAAGGAGCAGTCCCTTAAAGTTCACAGTGAGAAACTTGCCATTGCTTTTGGGCTTATCAGTACCAAACCAAGAACTACCATAAAAATAGTAAAGAACCTTCGAGTGTGTTCAGATTGCCATGCAGTGACAAAGTTGATAACAAAGATTACAGGCCGTAAGATCATAATGAGAGATCGGAACCGATTCCACCATTTTGTGAATGGTTCATGTTCTTGTGGGGATTACTGGTGAACTGGAAATTTGCTAACGCTGAATTATCCAGCTGCTGAGCGTTCTTCATAACACTTCCATTGTTCGGTTAAAATGTGAATGAATCTCGAACGCCCCACATGCAGCTAGCGGCTTACAAAAGTTAACCATCCTTAGCAGCTGCTCTAGTTGATATGCAGAAACTAAACAACAGCTCAGTGAATACGATTCTTAAGGATCATATGATCTGTACTTATCTATGAAATTATTAATGAAATGCACGAATTTGTATTCTTAAAATCAGATCTGAATGAAAAAACATGTTTCTATATTTTTACTTTGTTTTGTGTACAAGAGCAAGCTTCCGTTCTGGCTAAACTGAAATATAGTACCAAAGAGTCGCAAGTTATGGGTCCAATGAGAATAATTCTGTACATAATTTGTCACTAATCCACATCATACAAAGCAGATTCCTGGCTGATAATCGAGTTAGAACTTCGTTTATAACTAAATAACAGATATTTTAATTAGTAAAGACCTATGACTACACAGAGAGAGAGAGAGGAAAAAAAAATTCCTCCCCAACCAAAGGTACATTTCCCATCTGCATCAAAAGAAAAAAGTGATGGGGAACTGATGACCAACCAAACATAATGCTCCTGCGGTTTGGGAGCAATTCTTAGATCATAGAACCCTACTGAGTACTTACATTCTCAAGTCTAACACACATACTGTATTGTTGGCAAAGCATGCTGCGATTTTATCACCTTCCTTATTCCAACAAACTTCAAATATTCCTCCATTGCCAGTGTATGTTTTCACAATCTTAACCTCCTTCAAAGACCAGATATTGATGCTTCGATCAAGAGATCCGCTTGCCAAATACTCTCCATTTGGGCTAAATGCAACCGAGTACACAGGATCCCTGGAGATTCAATAAAAGATGATCATCAGTTAAAAGACACCCGTCAACAATAATAAGAAATAGGGTAGAGACAATTCAAAGAATGGTCCCACCACATGGGGATCCTGACTGGAAGAATACTGGGTATGTTTTACAAGACTTATTATTTGTTCACCAACAATATAATGGAACAGGCATTCATCCATTTTGCTAGGCAGACTGGTATAAACTATGACACCTCAAAACTTGCCTTTATCAATCTCTCTCTCTTTCTCTCTCTCCCCCCCCCCCCAAAAAAAAAAAAAAAAAAAACCTCATAAACAACAGAGGTTAAGCGAGGTACCTGTGCCCATTCAAACTGCAGATAAGTTTCCCAAGTTCAACATCCCATAACTTCACTGTTGAGTCGAATGATGCACTGCATAAAATGTTGAAACACAGAATATCAGAAATAATAATAATAATAATAAAAGGATGATTTGAAAAGTGCCACTAACCCAACAAAAAATTGTTTTAACATAAATGGGCTTTCTTGAAAGCAAGCAAAAAAAGTAGTACCACTGAACAGCACAATGAGAATAGCTGGAAGGCAACTACTTCAACATGTAGCACATATATAACACAAAGGTAATGCATATAAATTACATCTAAGTTCATCCAATCAGCAATTTACCTTGCCAGCACTAATTGCTGGTTAGGATTGTTTGTACCACATCCAGTGGGGCTCCATCTGATAGTGTAGATCTCCTGCAAAAGCATTTAATTTGTCAGCACATGATCAACATGGAAAAAATCATGAACCCCATGAGTACCTTAGAGTGTTCCCTCAAATCATGAACATACTTGTCCTGCTTCACACTCCATATCTGCACCAAGATTCCAAGTGGGTTATTAACCATTTAAAATAGCAAAGCAGTAGACAAAAAATTACATATCAATTGAAAAGGGCTTATGAAATGCTCGTAGACTAGGACCTCATAAGTTACTCATGCACATAGCATGTAAACAAAAATGCAATAGATTTATATTGCATTGATATCATAAGTTACTCATGATACCTTGGCACTGACATCATCTGAGCATGAAGCCAGCAATGAACCTGTTGGATCCCACTTGACACAATTAACTTCACCCTGAAATTGTACAGAACACAAATTGAGACATGAAGAAAGATTTATATTGGAAAATGTTGCCAACAAAATAGAAAATTTAGACCCTAGTAAATAAACTAATAATCATGTAGATGAGAGAACAAAATGTACTGCCTTCTACTCTGCACCAACAAGACAAGTAGAATCAGGTTGCACGTCAGACTGTCTCTATACCTTCCACAGTCAACCAGACTGGAGCTACCATTAACCAGATTGGATGCTCATTGGCTGACCAATCATAGCAGGATTAGGCAATGCTATCTAGAATACCATTCACAGAACAAGTTTTACTAGGTGTTCACGGTCCAGCTAAAACCTGACACATCACAAACTGCGATCTGCTAAAAGGTCATGCTAAACTACTGTCGACAGGCCCTCAACTTCAAACATTAAGATAAAGGCAATAAGCAGTTAAGTGCAAGAACAAACCTGATGACCAGCAAAAGTTTTAAGAGCGCAGGTATCTCCAATTTTGCAAACATATATCATATTGTCTGTGGAGCTTGTTGCAAATGAAATATTATTGCGCCAATCAACATCAAGTATAGGACCTAAACACAATCCATATGAAAGTTAAAATCCAACAATTATGAGAAATCTGTCCTGTGAGGAAGACCAGTCATTCTTGAGATTTAGTGGAATTTAAAACCTGAATGAAATTCAAACTGTTGCTTCCACTCCTCAGTTTTCACATCCCACACTATTGCAGTTTTGTCACAGCTTCCAGTAAGAAGAAAATCCCCTTTTTTGTTCCATTTCAGAGAAAATATAGGTCCTTTGTGTTTGCTCAATGTAGTCTTTAGTTCACCTGCACCAGGGAAAGAATTCCAGAATGGGTTTTGTAATTTATAAAGGTTATACCGTATGTACTTTGTAAAGTAACAGCATCAATTAGCAACAGAAATTGAAACAAATCATTTAAATTTCTAAAACAAACTAAATATAACAATGAAAACTGAATTAGGCTTGGGCTCCTTGAGAAGACCAATCTTAAACCAATGGTTGAGTCACCAGTTTGGCTTCAACATCAACCGCCTCAATTAGTCTAGCTTAAATTCCTTCAAACTCTGGAGGAAAATTTTAGAATATGTATAAATGCACTAGATTCTGTGGATTGTGTATTCATTATGGTCACCTACCAATGGGAGCATGTACTATATGACTTCATAAACAGGGAAAAGATAGAGTCATTTGGTAACATGCTATATTTGTTGTCTATTTTAATACTTCAAACCTAACGCAGGCATTTGCTCAGGAAACACCAGGTCATGAACCAAGGCATGCTAAAATATATTACCATTTGTATTCCAAATTCTTGCTTGCCCATCATATGAACCTGTTGCAAGTAACGTCCCCTCACCCTGCACATTGAGGCAAATGATGACATTACATATGCAAGAAACTATGAGACAATTTAGAATCAAAAGAAAAATTTCCCTGAATATTAAATAACAGCCAGAAAAAAGGGTATAGGGCTGAAGGACTGGAATTAAGTATTAATGTTAAGATTACAAAACCCATTGCACGGATAACCCCAAGAAAAATTGATACAAAGTATATACAGGATAACCTCTATAAATAAATAATCTTGGGACTAAGAAAATTATTAATTAAGCAAGGGATTAACTAATCAACTTATTAATTTATGACAATAACAACATTCTACACACAAGATGGTGAAGTTGAAGACGATAGTTCTACTCTAGAGCCCATCATGAGAAAAGAAACACTCAAAATGATAATGACATTTAATAATTAATTCTTGCAATAGATAACAGCACACCAGTCATCTCACTGCATTACAAAAAATTAAAATGTGATCTCACTCACATCAACTTCAAAGAAAAAAACAAATAACACTTGAATCCTATTTTAAGAAAACATAATAATCATATTATAATATGCATTTCTTGATAGGAACATTATTAATTTATATATTAGATGGACCTTTGAGGATTTTTCTGCAATGTATCATCTCATAAATTTAGCAAATTATCAATTAGTATGTTGGCCCCAAGTCAAGACCAACCAAAAACATTATTTAAAAAAGGTTATTAATTAATCGAGGGTAGATTGTAGCGTATTCATGGAGATGATAATATGAACATATACTGACAACTGCTATCATCAATAACTGAAATCAAGGAAACTCACATTCCAATCAAGTGTTGTAACGTCTTTGCTCTTCTCATTTGTTCTTCCTTTGACATGCTTCAATACCAGCACATTTAAAGGACCATTCTGCACACCAGGTCTGGAGGCCCCCTCAGCTATTTTCCAAATACGTGCTGTAGAATCTCCAGAACTAGAAATCAGAACAAAGAGAGTAAAATGTAAGACAGAAAATTAAAATATCTGAATCCATAGTTTGTTATGGCAGTATAATATATTATCGTAGCATATCACAAAATATATAGTCTTAAGATCTTTACACTTTAGAAGGTATGTAAATATCATCATTCACAATCCTTAACAAATCCGGAAAAAAATAATTATGGATATGGTCCCAACTTCTGGCATTGAAGCACCAACAAAGACTTAAAAGTTAATACACATAGGAGAAGTGCAAATCATATGAGGACTGGAACAAGAGATAAAGAAACTGTTAGCGGAATCGAGTGCACAAAATATATTCAGTGTAAAACTTAGCACATTCAATTAAGGAAAGGAGGTTAAACTCAACTATTTTGATATCAGATTATCATATCAAACAACATTTCAGAACCAGAGGAATGAAATAACCAGCTAATCATTGAAAAATAGTTTAAACAGCTTCCGTTCAGTCAATTTATTTTGCAGGATTGATTCATAATCCGTAGGCACATACATGTATTCCACTCAGTTCTAGAAAGCCTGAACTCTGAACTTACAAAGGGTAAAAAAATCAAGTTTTTGTTGCTCGATAGTTATATATTAAATTTTCAGTCTCAGATAGTGCAATGAGCATCATATCTTATAGACCAACACCTGCATCATTTCAGGAGAATTAAAGAGAAAAATGAAATAGCTATCAGCCTATAATCACTAACTGCAAATATACAGAGTGAATCATCCTAGAGGGAACTATGCGATCAAAGGCAGTACTCACCCAGATGCGAGAAGTGATCCTGTTGGACTCCATGCACAGGCACAAACCTGAAGGAAGAAGACAAAACTGTTGCATTATAGTAAATACATATAGCTGAAACATGCCTCATGGAAAATAATCAGCAAAATAATGCAAAACAAAGTATGACGACTGAAAAATGCTCAAACCTCAGACGTGTGTCCCTCCAAAATCATCACATCAGAATTGGGAATCTCACAGGTCTGAGATGTTGATGTTGTAGAGACATCCATTGATTCTGGTCCCATAAAACAAGGCAATTATTTTATCATCAGAGAAAGAGAGAAATTCCAGCGTCTTTCCTCACAGCAATCAATCATAATAAGTCAGGTGCAGGATATTGCTTACTAGCATGACCAGAAAACAGATTAGATGATTCTTCTCTCTGGACAAATAATATGAAGTAAAGATGACCTAAAAATGCAATTTTCAAGCACTGAAAAATTGGAGAAACTGGAAACTTCCCAATGCAAAAACAAGTTATATAATAAAATTCAATAAAGGCTACTATCACATTACACTTTATAGGGAACTATCTCTAGATAACATGGTTTTGTATAGTCTCTAGCTCCAAACAAGCTGATATATGAATGCAAGTATTGTTTCCTTAGATATTTGATGTACACTACAGGCTCAATATCAACTGCAAAAAGCTTGTCAGAATCTTTCATTCAGCTTCAAATCCTGCTAGTTTATCAAATCACATTTTTCACCATAATCAAATACTTTCATATAGATTTGTCTCCTAATGGGGCAGTCTTTGGCTCATCTTCTATAGTTAGTGATAAGGTGCAATACGATTGTGTGATTGTGCCTCTAGAGTGGTGCATGCAATCCAGTAAAGGACACCAAAGGACCCTTATTTAGTGGTATTTTAAACACTTTAACACTGACTAATTGATCCTTTGTTCAGTTTTTCACCCTTGGCTTAGACTATCCTCCAAAATTTTCAAATCAGTATCTTTATCATAGTTATGTGTAGGAGTATGAGAAATACTTGGAAAAATATGAAAGAGGAAAATAGAAGTGAGCTGCTTACAGTTCCTAACAAACTTAATCAAACAGTGAAATGTTCAACTATGACAACAATATTTGCTTCAGAAAATTGCCTTAAATTCAATCATAAGATTTAGTCCCAGAATCATACAAATAAAATTTTGTTTTAAAACCCTGCAATCCGTAACACTGGAATAGAACTAAAATTGTTTCTATTATAACAATGATATTAACCTTAGCAAAATGCTTTATATTCGCATCTCAAGGAAAACACAACCCCAGGTTATCGCAAAGCAGTGACGAATCAAAACTACAGGACCATGAAAGCACAAAAATACAAAACTCTATATCTATTCATCTATCTATCCGTTATGTAGATAATTTACAGAAGTCTTCATAATGCTGGTTCAATTGTAGTAAATAAAACAAGATGCAATAAATTGATACAACTACTGTAATCTAATTGAAATAATTATAGTTAGCACAAAGGCCTGAACAGGGACAGGAGAAATAAACTAGAAAAGAAAATATACTCTCACCTCCAGAAATTCCATTTTCTTCATGTTTGACATTAATCCTATCAACTTGATCGGCAGCCATTTCTCTATCAGTATTATCCCCATGCTGCTTTTCGCGTTCTTTTTCCTTTTCAGCTCTCTCTCTATCCTTCTCAATTTCCTTCTCCCTTTCATGCCTTTCTTTCTCTCTCACTCGTGCACGTTCTCTTTCATGCTCTCTTTCAAACTCTTTATCTTTATCTTTCTCCTTCTCCTTCACATTCTCCTTCTCTTTATCTTTATCTTTATCTTTCTCTTTCTCTCTCTCTTTATCTTTATCTCTTTCCTTATGCAGATTTTTTTTCTTATCCTTTATCATCTGGCGTAATTCATATACATCTTTGGTTATAAGATCCAAAGGTTGCAAGAGTGAGAAATCGTCATCCATATCTGCATCACTCTGGCAAGCTTAAAGCGAATATTGATCAGCACAAACTCTATAACACACACAACAATAAGATATTTGAGAGGCAATACGCGAACATGAGAAATCAGAAAACAAAGGGTTTATGCATGCTAACATTACTCAAATTTGCTTCCATCTCCAAGTACTGAATACCCTTTTGTACAAATGTAATAAGAGCACCAGGTGGAACCATATTTCCATCTATGGTACATTTGTTAATA
>CATIWR010545073.1:0-13747 GCA_949677035.1 Omphalea diandra
AAAAAATAAAATAAATAATTATTTATTGAAGCTTTTTACAAGATCCAAAAGGGTATTGATACTCTCTACCCTTTATTAATTTTGAGTTTATATTGTACAATGTTAATTTTTTTAAAAAAAATATGAATATCTTTAATTAGCTTAGAAAATTCAGTATTTATATCTATTATTGTGATTCAACTAAAATAGAAGAGTCACGACAACTCATCAATATAGCGACAAGGCACCTGTTTGTGAATATAAAATGAAAGTATTTTCACGTCCGAACCTTTTATATTTTGGGTTAGTCAGCAGATAATAAATATATTCAGCCATCTTCAACTGATATATTAATATAATATTGATATTTTAAAAAAAAAATCCTATTTGTTGGCTAGCGTGGCTAGGTTACCACCATCACGTGCATCTCAACTTTCCTCTTTCTCAATCTACATTATTATATCCTGTTAGATGGTTTTGTCCTCTCATGCCACATGTGCATCAAAGTGTCGGTGGAATTAATTTATAATTATATATATATTTTGAATTCTATAAGTCTTTTTTTAGAGATGACTTGACTTTCACATAATATTAATATGGGTTTGATTCTTATTTTTACTTTGATCAACTGTAATGATTATGGCTTTACCAAGTAATTAAACAATATATTAATCAATTAATTAACTTTTTTTTTTGTAATTAACTAATGCTTTTTTAAGCTCTATAATATAAGACTCATCTAACTAGAAAATATAGTTACGTAAGCAAAAAATTGCATATAATGATTGGTCATATAATCATCATCATTGTAAATCTCTCTAAGCCACCAATAATCATTTTGCTAACCCCACACGTGTTTTTATGCAATAGGCTTTTTGGAGAGCCTCATCTCTTTTAAGAAACCTTCCTGTGTGTTGCTTAGCATATTACAGGGTACTAAATTTGAAGGAAAAAGGAAAAAAAAAAAGAGCATTTTCCATGTGAAAATTTATTCATACTGCGCCAAATAGCCTACCCTTTTTGCCCACTCCGTAAACTTTGTTCACTTGGAGCATATTTCGCAATGCTATTCTAAAAATCTGATTTTATTTATTAAATTATTATATTTTCAGATCTTAAAATATTTATTTTTTAAAAAATATAATTAGTTATATTATTAAAATAATTCTCTAAATATTAATAAAATTTGTTATTATGAATTTCTTTCAAAATCAACTTTTTAATTATATAACTCTTTTTGAAATTTTCTTTTTAGTTTTAAAATTTTTTAAGATCTCCGACAATAATTTTTAACTTATTAATGATGTTTAAATTATTAAATAAACTTAAATATCATAAAAGAGTTGATTTTCAATAATATATTGTATAACATAATATAAAACAACATAATTATAATAAGTGATAAATAGTAGTGATAAAAAAAACTATAAAATTGAAAAAGAGATGTTTGAAACTTATGCGTCATATAATATGTTTTCATCTCTTTGTTTTTATTGTTTTCAATAAATTCATATATGTCATTCTATTGATAAATCTGTCTTTTTTTTTTTCTTATGTGGAGATCTATATCATTTATGAACGAGTTATTCTCCCTTGTGATTGTTTTAGTCTCCTTTATGGAGTTTTTCTTCTCCTATTTGGTGGGTGTTTTCTTCTTTTTTGTGAATTTTGTATATATATTTGTTAAAGAAAAATAATATTTATCAGTTTTTTATTACTATTGATATACTTTGTAATATGATTATAATTATTCAAGACTCTACAATAATTATATTGAAAATTTTCATTTAGAGCGATGTTATAACATTAAAATAATTTTTCGAGCTGTGCAGAAGAGATCACAAGTAATAAGTCAAATTATTGTAATTATTACATTAGATTTAATCATAATATTTCAATATCAATGTATTGGATTGTAGATATCGTATAACTATTGATTTGAATTAATGATAATATATATATATATATATATATATATATATATATATATATATATATATATGACATATGTTTACTAGGATATAACGAAAAGTAAAAACAAAAAAGTTAAACATGGTGAAAATTGTTTGCAATGAATTGAACTTATCAAAATCCTATCACCCTGAATTGAACAATATAAACTTAGAAGAAAATCCTTTAAATTATAGAGAAATACAAGTGAATTATTAATTTTATGATTTCTAATGTATCAAAAAGAGAGGGACGAATTTATATAGTTATCCAAATAATCATAATTAAATAAAAAACTATTAATTGGTTTAAATAGTTACAAAATTAATTTAGCAGTAGAAAAATTAATTAGATTTAATTACGTTATTACAAAATTAAATCAAATTAATCTCATCAATTATAGAATTAACTTACTTTAGCTCCCCTGCTATTATATGTTGACAATTACCCGTGTAATATCGTTTCAGTAATAATTTCACTCACTCACACATCATTTCTAAACTCTCGTAGAGGAGAAATGAATACACCTAAGTTATACTTAAAATTAAGTCTCAAAATGTTATTTTATTATGGGTTTTTATAAATTATTTTTCAACATATAATTCATAATAATAACCCAAGTGTGTATTTTTTTTGTATAATTGTAATTTCAATTGTTATGTCATTTTATTAGAGAATATTATGAATAGATTTAATATTTTGATGTTTTGTACTTTTGATCTATTGTATTACCATTGTATTTATATTTATAGATGAAATTATATAATTTATCAACTTTACGAATAGTTGTAATTCATAATAATCACCCAAGTGGAGTGTATTTTCTATATAGTTTTAATTTAAACTGTTATGTCATTTTATTGGAGAATATTATGAATAGATTTAACTATTTTAACGTTTGTACTTGTGATTTATTGTATTGCCATTATATTTATATTTATAGATGAAATTATATAATTTATCAACTTTATAAATAAAAATTTATAATTTTCTTAAAAAATAAAAAAATCCATATTTTTAATTATATATTAAATAGCAGTGCAAAACGCGAGTTATCAAGTAGTATTGTAATTAAAGATTATATGCTAATTTAGAATAAACACTTTGCCATGAAATAATAAGGTTTCTTAATATAAATTTTTTTAGGGATTTATACATTGTGCAAAATGCCATTGTATTTAATATTCCATTGGTTTTACATACAGAAGTTCATTTCTTCTAAATTAGTTAGTCCTGTGTATATTTTCCTATAAATTTAGTGTTTGTTAACATTAGCAAATACTGCAAACTTATAGAATATAATAGGGGGAAAAATCAGTATCTTATCCGTTTTATAAATAAAACTAAAACTTTGGGATATAATTTAAAAAACTCAAAATTCAAGACATATTTATATATTGGATCATTAAGCGTATAATGATTGAATATCATGGCAATTTACTTTGTTCATCAAATTTAAATTTTTGTAAGAAACTATTCTCTTAATTTTGTTTAAATAAAAGATTCTAGTTTATAAGGATTTGCATAAAAGTCTAGTTTCTCTGATGAAAATGTAGTCACATATAGTGACATTACAAGCAGCTAAATTTTGTCAATACAATTCTGTAGATTATAGGCTAGGATTATCATATATTTAGAGTATGTTTGACATTGTTGTTGTAAAAATTTGATTTTTTTATTAAATATTCTATTTTTAGAATTTAAAATTATTTTTATTTATCTATAAAAAATAATTTATTTACACTGTCAATCTAATTCAATAGGTATTGATAAAATATTCAAACATTAGTTTATTTTAAAATCGACTTTAACTTATAAAAATCATATCAAAAAATTATATTAATTTTATCTTAAAATCATTTATTGATGATAATAATAATAATAATACCAAATACACTTTAATTAAAAAATTGCTAATTAATCATAATTAAAATATACTAATCTTTTAGCGAAATTTTCTAGTAATTTTGTTAATTTAAAAATAAATTTAATATAATTTTCCTTTACTTTTTTAAAGAGAAAAAAATATATTTTAATCCTCTCTTCGGAAATGGAGAAACGAGAAGGGAGAGAAAAAAAAAAAGGGTAAAAATAATAGAAAATGAAAATGTTCTCTTATTCAGGAGAGTGAAAGAAAAAGAAACAAATTAAATGATTTTCGTCACTTTATTTTTTCATTTTTAAAAGAAAATAAAAAGAAAAGCTAACTCATTATTTTTCATCCTTTCAAATAATAATATAAAATATGAAAATCATTTAAATTAAAAGTAAAAATATAAATTTAACTTTTAAAATTTTCAATAAACACTCTTTATTTTCTCTATCAAATTTTTTCGAATAAAATAAAAAATTATATATTTCTCCTCATTTATTTCCTCCCCTTTTACTTTCTCTCCCTCCAAACTTTTGTTCTCAAACAAAGGGTAAAGTTTCTAGTTTTATCCACAATCTGATTTTGGTTTCAATCCAGTAATAATATGCCCCTTGGTAAAATTTCATTAGATAAGCATTAGTAGTTGAATCAATCACCAACAGACGGACTCAATCATAGGTTTACCCAATCTTCTTTAAATAGAAAAAAGCCAAGTGTTAAAGGACATTCTTCTTCTTTTTTGTTAATGATATAATTGAAAATGGGTTCCAACAAGGGTATGAAGAGTTTTTAGAGCAAGATAGATGACAGCTGGCGGTTGTGGTTGATTTGGTGAAAAGTGAACTGTGAACCACATAATCTTCCCTATGAAAAACAGCATGCGGGCTGGCAGAAGTGTCGGTCGCAGTAGATTTGATCGAGATTTTTTCTGATTGGTCCACAGGCGAGTGTTTATATATTTATTAAAGTTCCCTGCAAGTAACTGTTATGTTGATTTCTTCGTAATTTTAAGTGCGGTCTGGTTGTTGTTTCTGTATCGTAGACTGATGTGTAGAAGAATCTAACAAACAAGTTTCGTACTAGGGTTCAACTAGTTACTTTACATATTACTCTCTCTCTCTCTCTATTATAAAGAGTAAAAAATATGTAAAAGTCAAAGCGGTAGATAATTATTTAAATAAGAAAAATCTGTTGTAAACTTAACCTATATTTGAGAAATTATTTAGAGAAAAAATAAAAATAAAGAGAGAAAATAAATTATATTTTTATTTATTTATTTATATTTGATAAATAAGAAATGAGAGAAAATAAATTTTATTTTTTATATTCATATTTGGATAAAGAAAAAATGAAAAAAATAAATTTATTTTCAATAGAGAAATATAAGACCAAAAATATAAATTTATCATAATTTCATTCAATTAGTATATTTTTTCTCCATTTTAAAAAGAAAATAAAGAGAAAAATAAGAGTTATTTTCATTCATTCTTTATTTTCTTTTCATTCTCAAATAATGAAAAATTAAAATCAATCATTATTTTCTATTCTTATTTTTTATTTCTTATTTTATCTTTTTCCAAATAAAGGGTTAATGTCTTCAACAGGAGATTACATAGTTTTTAAATAAATAATATTTATACTATTTTAACCTTATTTTATATGATTATATATTTTTTATTTTTATTTATAATTTATAATTAATAAGTTTATATAAAATTTAATTAATTATTTATTGAATAATTAGCTTGACAAAAAAATGAAATTTCAAACAAAATCTAAATTTGATACATAATAAGTTATTCTTTTAAATAAATCATGAAATTTGAATTAATTGTATATATTGATGGATTATTGTACAATATTATTTTGTGTTAGATTAATCATTGTTTCGGTTCACAAACAATAATTTTTGTTGTTCGGCACAAGTAAATAATGTCACGTTAACAAGATCGTCCTTTCTCAAAAAACAAAACAAAAACAAGTCTTTGTCTCGGGGTAAAATCCCATTAAAAAAAATTTAGTGGTAGGCTGCCTTTGTTTTACGAAAATTATTTTTTTAAAAAAAATGTTTTACTAGTTTTATGATACTTAAAGCATTTAAAAAATAAGTGATGAATAGTATTTTTATTAATATAAAATTAAATAATTTTTTGTTAGTAGAAAATTAGTTTATTTTTGAGTTTTTATAAATTCATCCAAAAAATAAATTATATAAACATATATTTATTAGTATGGTTATTATTATCGGTCATCTTTAACCATCGATATTCATTATGGGGTCACTGTTGTAGTGGTCATCAATGATTAATGAAATTTACATAATTTTTTTTATTTTTAATGTGTTTTTATATTGAACAATAAATAAAATAAATATAAAGTGTCTATGGTCTAAAATTTATCATAATCTTACAAATCAAGAAATTAATATTTTTTAATATATTTCAAACTCTATAAAATATTTTTTCAATAAATATTTTTAAAATTTTATATTAAAAATATTTTTCATAAGTAATTTATTTTTTATGAAATAAATGAAATTTAATTTAAAATTAATATTACATATATTTAAAATTTAATATATATATATATATATATATATATATATATATATATAACTACTTGATCAAATTATATCTTGCAAATTAAATATTGATTACATTAAAGCATACGTTTGTATATTGCATGAATGCTTAGCATATATTCACCTCAAGCTAAATCTCCTTCTCATAATGCACACTTTACTTTGTTCGATGTCATAATCTCTAATATCACCTAGAACTAGGCTTATTTGTACAAAGAACAACTTAACTTTCATTATAACATTAATGCTTTTCTCTATCCCAACAAGGTAAAGGACATATACTCCTTTTGTATATAATACTAATCATAAAGTCTAGAGTGTCAAACAATGTGAAGAAACTTAATTAACATAAATTCTCCTTATAAACAAAACTTATTTATATAAAGACATTCATAAAACTCATTAAGACATCATTTGAAGATAAAACTCATAAAACTCATAAAACTCATTAAGACATTCATAAAACTCATAAAACTCATTAAGACATCAATATCTCTTCTAATTCAATTAAGTTGTAAAACATCATTTTAACCATAATTCTTATCTTAAACATGAAGATTAGAATGTTAATTAATATTTATAACTTAATAATCATTAGGAAAGCATAAAACTAATCCATATAAATTACTCCTTCCAAACCTTCAATTGAAGATAATATCACTAATTAAACTTTTCTAACACATGACTTCATCTTCCTCATCACTAAGTAATCTAAATACATTATAAACATATTTATATAATATTAAATATACATATGTAAATAACGATGGATGGAAAACTTATTAAAAAATAAAAGAAAATCACCAAACTAAGCTGAAAATTAAAGGAAAGATGATGAGCAACTTAAGTTCTCCAAATTGGATTTAGTATTCATGGATAGAAAGAGAGCTTTAAGATAATTTCTTTTACATTTATGACTGCTAGAAACTAATGAAAAATGAAGTTAGAATCATATCTAGACAGAAAATAAGGAGGAAAAGGCGTAAAAAGAATAAATGCCCAAATACAATATTTTAGAATTATGCTTGGTGGAATGTTCTTTTGGTTGTCTATCCTAAGGTTCAACCATGAAAGTGCCATTTCTTGAAGAGGCACTATTCACTTACACATTCTACCATGATGGTAAAAAAGTTCATGCATAGAAAAGATAGGTTGTTGAAAATGCTTCCTAAAGTCCACTAAAATGCAACTTCAAAACTATAACACTTATCAAACTTATGCTTCCAACCTTTTGTTTTTTTCATGATTTTGAAAATCGGATCTCACTGACCAATTAGACCGGTAGAACTGAGAACTAGCTAATTGTCTAGTTCAAAATCGCTTTAAAAACTGGATAAATATTAAACCCGAAAAAAAAATCAGATAGAACTGGTTGAATTGAGAACAATTCAAATTGGGCATAATCGAATTTAGAGAAATATTGTCATTTTTGGTTTTGAAATAAACCACAATAACCTTTTTCCTTCTTTTGTTTGACGGTAAACTTCCTTTCAGTAGAAAAACTCAAATCACACTCTCTACTCAATAAAAAACCAAATAGAAAAAATACTTTATGTATTTAACAAAACCCAAATAAAAAAACTTTCTTCTTTCTTCATCCGTTTGTTGTTTCTTCCTTTGGGTTGCTTCTTCATCTGTTTCATCCCTTTGTTGCTTATTCATCAGTTTCAGTTGATTATTCCTTCTTTCTTTTGAAAGGTTTGCTGCTTCTTTCTTTTATTCTGTAAGATTAGCATTCAATCATCATTTTCTCAACTAAATTATACATCTTTGTCTCTTAACAATGTTTGATGAAGTGGGATCCACTCTTTTCGTCAGTTGGTCTCAAAATTATTACTCCAATGATACCTTTTTTGTTTATTAAAAGAATTTGATTTGTGGTGAATCTTGGTCCCCATCTGTTACTATATCCGTCAATTATTTCCCTCATTTATATCACATAAATTATTAGTATATTCCAACTCAATTAGCCAAATTTTTATTTCTATCCATACAATTTTTTTCCATCTGTGTACAAATGTTAAGCACAATGTTAGTAGATTAGTGTAAGGGAAACTGAGAGAGGACAAGAGTATTTGAAAATTTTTTAAACCACTTAATAAACATGTGGATAATGAAACTCAAAATATTTGCAAAAAGTTTTAAATTTGAATCCCTTTTTCCGAAGTAATATATCTCTATTGTTGGACTATAATGCATAGTGGTTAAATGTATGTATATATGTGTGTGTGGGTGTGTGTGTGTGTGTGTGTGTGTGTGTATATATATATATATATATATATATATATATATATATATATATATATGTATGTATATATATATGTATGTATGTATGTATGTATGTATGTATATACACACACACACACACATATATATATACAAATCTATTATCTCGAACCAGAAATGATGCAAATCTATTATCTCGAACCAGAAATGATGCAAATCTATTATCTCGAACCAACATGATGCAAATCTATTATCTCGAACCAGAAATGATGGCAAATTCTTTTCTTGCTACTCTTCAAAGAATTTTTAAGCCCAACTTTTACTTTATTCCACAACATCCAAATAAAACAAGGTTTTTTTATGAATTTATTTTGGTTGACACCAAATCAGTTAAAATCGAGCTTGTTATGGATGAAGAGGAACCCAATAAGATTTCATATTCAAAATGTAAAATTGTTAATGTCAAAATTGCCAAGGACTAGGAAAATCCTAATGAAGAAAGAAAAATTTTTCAAAACCTACCCTATTGGCTACTCTTATTAGGACTACCAAAATGCCTGATTCTTAGCTTTCTTGGTCAGACCTTTCAACCATTCATGGTTCTTTTACTTTACACAAGGACTCAACGTTACATTTCCTGCATGGTTTCAAAAATGGTGCACTACTTCAGCTGGCATCATACATTTGCTCCGTTTGTAGTTCAATAAGGGTTTCATGAATTTTTAGGAACAATTAAGAAATTCACCTAGTGTCTTTTGCTATTTTTACTTCTATTTTTGGGATTCCTTGGATTCTCACTCAGAATTTCAAAACAACCAAAACTTGTCCAGAAGAATGGGAACTTGATCATGAAGTAATCACTCTTCGGAGAAATGTTAAGTGGTGGATTAATTTCAAAAATAACCAAGTAGTAAAAAATGTAGTTATTCAATGGTTCAAGTCAAAAAGTACAATTGCTTTTTATACCAGTATAGAGCACTTGGAATTTTTATCTGCCAAAAGCAAAATTGAAGCTAATCTTTCTTCTATATCAGATAAAAAGGAGTATAAACAACTTTTGTTAAAGGCCTTTTCTAAAGTTTCTAGTGATAACGAAGAAATTGAGGAATTTGACTGTGCATAATCAGATGAGGACGACTGTTTTGGTATACAGCTAGCAACTCCTTAATTTTAATTTGTTAGCCACTTTGTCGGCCATATCAAGACATGTGTTAATTTTTGCTTTAAGAATCTTTTACTTTGTTTGCCAACTTAAAAACTTTAATATTGGCCAAACACATTTTACTTTTCTTTTAAGATATTTTGTTTAGAATTAAAACCTTGTTAAGTCCAACTTGTTCAAAGTCCTACATATAGTAATTCATTTGTAAGTAAAAGGCAGAACTTGGATATATAAGCATACATCTCACACGTTCTTGCCTCCCCCTCTGCTAAGCCTTGTAATATTTTCTCTTCTTAATAAATATTTATCTTTTATATATGCTTTATTTATTTATTTTGCAAATCATAACTAAGTATACTCTATGGTTGCCTGCAATAGGATCTTCCATATCAGAAAGCTATATTGCATCACATTTAAATTTCTTTTAAATTTTTGCAAATTATATATATATATATATATATATATATATATATATATATTGCTTCGTTGTGCTATGTTGGTATCAGAGCCTGTGTGTTCTTGAGTAACATTTGTGTTGTTACTGTGTTGGTCAGCCTGTTGTCTAAAGTGTTGGTCGGCCCGTAATCCCTGTTGTTTTTGGGTGGTCCCACTTAGTGGTCTCTTAGTAATACCACAGACACATGCCCTTGTATACACTGTACCTATTATTTCCAGTCCAGCTATAATGAATAGACTATTTAGAAGCCTTACTTCTACCTCATCTTCATCCCCTTCATCCTCAAACGCTCCAAGTTCTCTGTTGGAAGAATATTCTTCAGATGTTGACTTAAATTTTGAAGAAGTAAATATTGCCCAAATAGAAAATCAATTACCTAATTGCTCAATTCCTAAGAAAGATGATAATCCTATTTATAAAATTGGTTCATTTGATTTCATGTTTGATTATGCTATCAAATAAACTGAGCAAATTGTTTCTCTAAGTCATGAACATGAAAATATTCATTTACTTTCACCTGATGCTATTTTAAAATGCTGAGAAAAATATAAATTTATTCATCTTGGTATGGTGCAAGTTGTTGCTAAGCCATTATTTAGGTTAGGCCTAGATGTTCATGTTTTCCTTTGTTTAAGAGATGTTAGGCATCAAAACTTTTTAAACTATGTTCTTGCCATGACAGAATCAAGTCTTGCTAATGGACCCATCTATTTTAATTGTTATCCAAATTTTTCAGTTTCATTATTTGATGGAAGAATTATGGATACTTTGTTTTTAACTATTAAGCTAAAAATATAGATTTTTCCACAAATTCAAAATATGTTGCCATCATATATAGAGTCTATTATAAGATTATGACAACCACTATAGATCCTTGATCTAGGTGCAAATTTTTAAGAAACGAGACTGTTGTCTTTGAAGCCAACTCCTAGCATAACAAGAGCCATGTTCCTAAAAAGCTTAGGTGGTATGAATTGGGCCAAGCTGAAACTTAGGATCTTGAAGATATTTTTAATCCCAAACTAATTGAAATCGGATCTAACCTATCTAGTGTTAGTGAAAGATCTAATGGATCTATTCGAATCCAATTTGCCCCATATGTTCAAAATGTCTTAGATTTCCAAAATAGTAAATACCTTTAGGCTCCTTAGAAGCCCATCTATTACTTTTACTCCTATAGTTATTCCAGCCTCAATTTTTCAAAGAAGTGAGTCTTTTAGAGAATCACCTTCACCAATAACCCTTCAACAAGTTGATTTTTCATCCAATATTCCTAGGCCCATTTATAGAGAATCAGATCAAAGATCTAATGAAGAATCCACTGTTAATCCTGATCCTGAGCCAAACAAGATGTCTCCATCTTCATCTCATATGGAAAGGTTTTCCATAATCAATATGATTTCAAAACCTTTCGCCATTGATAAATAATTTTTAAGAAAATAATTAAGTGAAGATTATAATAAAGAAAGATGGAACTGGTTTGTTACTCATGTTGATGAAAATCAAAGAAAAATTTTAAGAGATAAATATTATAATTTCTTAAATGAAATTAAATGCAATGTTCCTTATTTTATTTGGTTTTGTATGTATTGTAAACTAGAAAACATAGATTTCCCTTTTATAGAAATTAATATTAATGAAAGAATTTTGCAAAATTAGGTTAAGATTTTAGGAGAAATTATTTCTAGTGTTCATCATTCTTTAGAGGAGATAAAAATAAAATTTCAAAATAATGAAATAATTTGTTCACCTTTTAAGAAAATCAATACCATTGATGGTCACTTAAAACAACCCACTTTAAGAGATATAAAAAATATTCAATTTCAAAATAACTATGTTAATCATATTTTACATACAATTGCTATTCAACTTAACAGGATGGAATACAATTGCTATTCAACTTAACAGGATGGAACTACAAAACTCTGTTAAAACTTCATCTTCCAATAGCCATCCAACTATTGACCCTGCCAAACCTATTTTTAAGACAACTTAACTACCTAATGATTGCAAGTTATCTTCAGAAAAAGATATTTTACAAAAAATTCAAGAGAAATTGAACACTTTTAATATTTCTTTTAATACTCACCCTAGGATTTTTGTTATTTTAAAAATTGAAGAAGATGAAATCCAAGAATCAGAAGAATAGTTTCAAGAAAACTTTTATGTTAATAAAATTTTTCATAAAAATTACCCTACAACTAGAAACTATTATAAATGACCAACTCCACCTAATATTCAATTTGAAGAATATGGAGAAATGGTTTAATCTAGTATAATGGTGAAGCCATATATGAATGAAATCTTGATGGTTTAAGTGAATATCTTATTTTAAACATTTTACATGAGATGACTATGGCTACTTCTACTTATAAGACCAAAGGTTAAATTGATCCTGACATCGCCAAACTTTTAATTGCTAGTTTTACCAGACAATTAAAAGGATGATGGGATAATTTTGTTATTGAAGAAAACAAAAATTACATTTTAACTACCACCAAAGTTGTTACTAGAATAGAGGGTCAAGGTACTATTACTACCAATGAACTTGATGTTGTTGCAACCCTCCTTTATGCTATTACTAAGAATTTTATTGGAGGTCCTTAATAGTTTCAGGCTAGTGCTTCAGAAGTTTTGACCAACCTTAGTTGCCCTAAACTTTCTGATTTTCGATGGTATAACGATGTTTTCCTAACTAAACTGTTCACACGAACATATTGTTTTCATGCTTTTTGGAAAGAAAGGTTTATCTCTAGTCTACCTTCTCTATTCACTGAGAAAGTACACTCACAAAATAGGGGGGTAACATGGGCTATTGATTATGATAGCCTCACTTATGGAGAAATTATAAATCATATTAATAACAAAGGATTTTCAATCTGCACTGTTCTTAAGCTTAATGCTAAGCTTAAGCAAGAGATTAAAAGTGAAAAAAGAGAATTAGGCAGTTTTGTAAACATTATGGCTATGAAAAAATTGTTCCTCCCTCATCAAAAAATAAAAAGAAATTTTCAAAAAAGAATTTTAAGAAATCAAAAGGATCTTTCTCTAATGATCAATATTACAGATCCTTAAAACCATCTTCAAAACCTTCCTCCTCTAAAACTAAGGAGTCAAGATCTAAAGGGAAAAAGACATCTAAAAAACAATTTGTTGCTCCTGTTTGTTTTAAGTGTGGAAGAGTCAGTCATTTTAAGAATCAATGTTTTATGAAAGATAAAATTAATGTTTTTGATATTTCTGATAAATTAAAAGAACAAATGATAAACCTTTTGTTAAGTAGTTCTTCAGAATATGGAAATGAGTATACATATATATGTGTGAGTGTGTGTGTGTGTGTATACATATATACATACATCTAGATATATGTAGGTATGTATATATATATATAGATATATATATATATATATATATATATATATATATATATATATATATATATATATATATATATATATATATATATATTGTTTTTGTTTAATTTTTTTTAAAAATAAAAAAGTGTGAGAGTGTTTTGAA
>CATIWR010545085.1:0-12972 GCA_949677035.1 Omphalea diandra
CATCCAGATACCCAAGGCTGGAAAAATTTATGCATTCAATGAAGGAAACTACCAATTGTGGGATGATAAGTTGAAGAAGTACATTGATGACCTTAAAGATCCGGGTCCCAGTGGCAAGCCTTACTCTGCTCGATACATTGGTAGCTTGGTTGGTGACTTCCACCGGACTCTGCTATATGGTGGCATTTATGGCTATCCTAGAGACAAGAAAAGCAGGAATGGGAAGCTGAGGCTCTTGTACGAGTGTGCACCTATGAGCTTTATAGTGGAACAAGCTGGCGGCAAGGGATCAGATGGCCATCAAAGAATACTTGATATCCAACCAGTTGAGGTGAGCACAATCACATGCACCTTTCAGTTCATATACTGTCAGCTCATTATTAAATTAACAACTGGAATCTTTTTTTATTTTTGTTTAACCAGATACATCAGCGTGTTCCACTTTATATTGGGAGCCAAGAGGAAGTGGAGAAAGTGGAGAAGTACTTGGCTTGATTGAATTGTAAAAGCAAAGACAATAATTTTGTTTGTGAAGATAAATGGATCTTTGATAGTTTCTGAAGAAAGACAATATTGTAAGTAAGAGAGAAGAAAGTCATTTCTGTTCAATATCCGTCACCTAATCATTGTGGATTTAGCAAAGAAGCAAGTGGAAGATTCATAATTTCGAGCTAATCTTTAACTAATTCACGTCTATAGATCCAAAACGATATACATTTAGGTAATAGTTTCAACCAAAAGGTAAGCTAGAGTGGATTAAATCTTTAAAGCAAAGAACAAAATTCGGTGTGAGAAATGATCCCTAAAAGTAATTCTGATATCAAAGCAAGAAATGACTCAGCATGGGTTTGAGTTTCTGGAAAAATGCAAGATGAGTGTTGTCAAGGCACAATTACTGAGGATATATATAGTCTGTGGCCCTGTTCATCAGCTCAGGGACCTAAGTTTAAATTATTAAAAGATATCATAAGACATTTTTGAGAGCTCAATGGAAAAAAAATCCGAAACAAAAAGTGTCGCATATTCACATAGAATATATTTGTAAAAGCTCAGTAGAAAGAAGTAACCCAATACAGTGGTGCATCTCCGTCCCTTCATCCACAAGTACATGCCAGTTATCAGTAATGCCAAGTGCATTGAAAGTTGGAGCATGACTAGTGTTGCCCTGCCCCTTCAGAGAAAACAAATAAAATTAATATAAGCAATTAAAATCATTAGTAACTAGTATCACTAACAAAAAGTAGTGAAGAATCCGTCTGAATATATTCTATGGAGAAAACAGTCTTTCATCAGCAATAAGCAAAGGTACTTTCTGAAGAACTCGTACTGTATGAGTTTGTTATTAAGGTGCCAAAGAGATCATGATTTGTGTCAAAAGAATGTCCTGAAAACTCAAATAGTCAGAACTTTCTTCTTTCCTATAGAACTACTATTCCTAGATCTATATAGATTCGCAACCAGATGATGTTATACCATGTGCAAAAGCAGCAAACACGAGAAAAAAAATGAAAGTATATTCAACATGAAACAGAAAATGGCAGGAGCGAAATAATAAAATATCCAATATAACCATGCTAACTTAACTGCTATTAGGAAGTTGCAGCAGCCGCATTGCAAATTCATTCCCACGGTAAAAAGTTTTGTATGATACTCATCTCACGTTACATATTTATTTTGGACATTTTTACAGGGAAAGGAACAAGGTTTTTGATAGGGAACAAAATTGTCACCATAAAACTGATGGAGATGTATTGAATATGTAGAGTAGGGATAAACAAAACGCTAAGTATAGTGTTCTTTTCTGGTTTTTCTGATGAATATGTAAATTTTCCTTTTGGATAGATCTTTTGTACAGGAGATTGTATCCTGTAAAGCTTTCTTTTAGCTGGTTTAAATCATGCACAAGTGTATACATTTATTAGCATATATGTATATATTGACAAGTCGAAGACCTGGTGTCATGTTACAAAAATAATCAAATTATAAGGGAACCAACAGAGCACAGAGAAATCATACAGGTGATACCTAGCATAAAATCAAACTCTGTAAATTCCATGTTTATGTGCAAATGCAGATGGACTTACAAATGAGCTTTAAATGTTTTCTCCTGGTAAACAGGCCAAGGGGATGGCAGAAAACATAGTTTTCTTGTGCAGACACTTCCAAACTAGTAAATTCTTTTGTAGTTAGCACCTCAAAGCCCTAAATGCAGTCCCCTAGTTTCTCAAGAATGGCTGATCAAGGGGCAAGCATCTGTCTCCTTATTTGATTTCTAAAATTATTAAAAATCTTTCATCTCCATGAACTGAAATCAATGGACTGGAGTGATATATGACCAATGTATAAATCCTTTAAATGCTGGTTACACAACCCAATTCGCCTTCCATTCAAGCTGGGATGTATACAACTTGAAAACCCTGTCTTCCAGCCAGGAAACTTCTGTCTTTCCATGACATGAAGAATATAGACACACGGTGCTGCAGCTGAGCACCCCACGACAAAACAATTGCAAGGCCGTGACTGACTCACCATTCTTGCTAATGATAATAAACACAAGCCACTATATGAAATCCCATACATCAGTGCCTCATCATCTTCAAAAGCTCGAATATCGGATGTACCATTTGCCATCTCTTCCTCCATTTCTTGTGTTGAAAGGACAGTGCTCAGCTCTAAATCAAACTTTTTCTCGACATCACTTTCATGAATTCTATACTTTGCAGCTAGAGTACGAATGCAAGATTTCCAAACTTGATTCTTAATTATGAGCTCTATATCAGCAAAATTCTCACAATCACTATACCAGCTAAGCCAACGGCGAACAATACCTGAGAACCAGTCGATAATATGGTCCTTATCTTGCAAAATAAGTTCACGATTCATACAGGGGTGCCCTTCAGATGTGATCAATCTATATCGTAGCAAACGTTTCTTAATGACACTAACAGGAGCAACAATCTCAGTGATTCTTTCAAGGCATGAGCTGGAATTTGGCAAAAGAGCAAGAGTCATAGCTGTCTCAGAATTAACATATTCTTTTGCACGCTTTTGAAATTCATAAAAGGAATCTCTTAATTCTTGTGGAAGTGCTGGCTCTGCAACATACTTAGCTAATATAAATTCCTCACTCTCTGCTTCTTTTGCTTTAATGTGTTGCATCCATATTCTGAGCAATAGTTTATACCAATGATCAGTCTCCATTCCAGTTTTACGGAAGCAGGAAATTTGGCTCAAAAGAGAGCTACTATCAGCTAAATGCTTGATCTCTGATTCTTTGACCTTCCTCAAGCCATGAGCCAACCATTTCTTCCCAATTCTAGCTGTCCCAGCATCCCAAGCCTCTTGCTTTTGAGAAGCAAATACCTTTACTTTTTCTTTCAACTTGTGAACAGCCCTTACGGCAGGACTGTCTTTCACACGTCTTCTAACCAAAGTTCCTAGAAAGCGAATTGCTTGTGATCCAGCAGAAGATACTATTTCTGTTTCACCAGTAACATCTAAGTGCAACAAATTCTGCAAGTAATCTACAATCTCAGACTTGAAACCAAGAGCAACATCTTTGGATCCAGAAACTGCAAAAAAGAACTCATCCATGAAGCGACAAGCATAAATTCTTGGACCAGAATTATCCTCGCTAGTAGCTTTAAGTTTATTGCCTTTTATCTGTCTCCTAAACCAGCTGCGCAGCGCGGAATTCAATGGTTCTCCATCAAGTTGGATACCTGAATTAAGAGCTTCATATTTCATGGAAAGTCTGTAAATTTCATTGTCAAAGACATTAAGGTATATGTTCACTAATATAGGAGACAGCACTCCCTCCTGTGGAAGACCATGGCCCTTTGGGTAACCCCCAAACTCCATATTGAGTACCTGGGCAGTAGACATGCCCCGGATCAATCCAAACAAGCAAGGATCTTCAATCTTATCCTCCATAATCGAGATAAGTTTCTCAAGTACACAAGTATCCAGCTTTTTGCTTATAGTTAAAGTAAACCACCAATCAGGATTAGAAATTTCTTTGATGATGTATTTTAATGCTGAATGGCGGCCCCTTCCACTTCGACAACCATGGGATATCTTAGAAAAATGGGGCCTATAAACAACTTCGAGAACAATTCTTACAGCTTCTTGAACAACCTTCAACTTTAGTTTAGGAAGAACAAGGATTTCTTTTCTTGCACCCCTTGTTGAAACTGAGAAAGTGTTCGCACTTATATCAAAACTACCACTACGGAGCTCGACTGACAGAGATTCAAAACATATATCATCACTATCAGACCCTATCTTAACATTAGAATTAAGCCTAATACAATTATAAGCATCTTGAAGGGTTTCTCGGTTTGCAATCACATTCATCATTAGGTCATGAAACTTCCCATTCAAATATTGGTCCTTGACTCTTTTCTTTATGCGGAATTCAAGAGACCTCTTGAGCTCCATTCGACTCCTGGGTCTTTTTTCTTTAACATCGGAAGATTCCTCAACAAGAATTGCTAAATTTTCAGCTAATGTTATTTTTCTGCTGCCCTTACCACAGCTATCATCACCTTGTGCAACAGTAGAATAATTTGAGCAAGCTTGCAATCTTTCTATGAGTGTTCCTGATCCAAAGTGTAAATACTGGACTGTCACTTAAAAGACTAAAAAACACAGCTTTATGAAGACCCATGAATACAGAATAGATTAGAAACAAACAAATACAAACCGCACTAATTTCCAAAGAAGTGGCGTACCTGGAAAGTGTTTCTTGCTCTGCAGCTGCTGCTTTGGAATATCCCCTGGATTCCAAGCAAGAAAGAGAAGCGAAGAAGGTAAACCAGAGGAGGTAACGGAAGGGCAGTACTGAGGTGATTGCAGTTTAGGCTTCTTGATCAAATCGCGAAAATTAGCCGCATTCAGAAAAAATTTTTGCTTCATGTATGATTTTTGCAATACTACTGTATCAATAGTTGATGTTACTTTGCTTTTATATTGGGTATGACACGGTTGATTGCAGATAGTGGGTCGGACAGAAGGCTATTAATCTCTGTTTTTCCCTTTGGTATTCTAGTCATTTCTTCTTGGAGAATACATCGACAACAGGACAGAGGTGGTAATTGCCCTCTTTATTTACCACTAGGCTTTGAACCGGCGAAGACCATTTGGGCACATGTTGATACCAATTCATGATTTCCCATCAATCAGAATTGCCCATTCATGAACCGGAAACTAAACGTTACGGCCGATATACCAGGGCTCTGGGCTATATGCTTACTCTGAATAGGAAAATGCTTACCTCCAAGTTTTTGTATTAAATTTTTATATGTTAATTCATATAATATTGAATTTTTAAATATTTGTTTTTCTTACAGTAATGGTTTTGATGATAGCAAATACAAAATTGACGAAAATTTTTAAACAATAGAATTTTACAATATCATCGTTTAACCATTTTAAGATTTCATGAATTTGAGTTGACATATTAAAATAAAATTTTACCGTTTATTTTTTAATATAAATTTTTATTTGAAAATTTTCATATTATAATGTTTTTTATCTCTATATTATTTTATTTTTTAATTAATAAAATCATTTATTTCTTCTAAAAACTATAAAAGACTTAAAATTATATTATTTTCAAGACTTAGAAACATAATATCATTTTTCATAATTAAAATTTTAAATTTTGAATAAATAAATGAAATTAATTCGTAATTTTAACTTTTTAAGTTTTATCAATATTATTTTTCTAAAATAATGTAACTTTTAGTAATCTTAAGTTATTATTTATTAATTTCCTATTTCTTATCATGGAAATTTTCAATATAAAACATAAAATTCAAAATTTTAACATATATGCATTAAAATATAAAAATTTAATAATATAATTATACAAAATTCAGAAATCTTCAAATGTGTTTTTGCCGATGTTTGTAAACAAAATAACCAGTGCCTACGGTAATGTATCGGCTGGCTTGGGCCAGGCTTTATAATAATATGAAGCCTGAATGCTCTCAAAAAGCTTAGTCCAACTCCTTTTAGCCTAAAAAATTATATTATTGACTCTTGTTCATATTGCAATATAGATCAAAAGTTTATCACACGCGTTTATTTAGTGGAGAAATTATTGTATGTTTTATTTTTTTGTCCCACGTATATTTTATTACAAATGAGATTTTTATTTCTATAAAAATTAATTATTATTATTATTATTATTATTTCATATATTTAGACAAAATAGACAGATTTTTTCACATAAATTTAAAAAAGGTTAATGTATAGAGTAAAGGATAATAATAATAATAATAATAATAATTATTATTATTATTATTATTATTATTATTATTATTATTATTATAGGTGCATTAATATTTGTCTACAAGTTTATTATTATTTATTTGCATATTCATTAGAATTTACTATAGGTCTACTACAATAAACTTTAAGTTCATTAGTATTTGTCTATAAATTTATTAAAATTTACGCACATATTAATTACAAACATATTCTAAGTTCATTAATATTTACTTACAAATTCATTACAACTTAACTACAAGTTCATTATAAAATGAACTTCATTAAAACTTACTTACAATTCATTACAAATGAATTATAGATTCATTAGTATTTGTTTACAAGTTTATTCAACTTACTTACAGGTTTATTACAAATGAACTATGGGTATAAGTAAATACTAATGAATCTAAAGTTTATTTTATAATGAACATATAGCTAAGTTCTAATAAATTTATAAACAACTACTAATGAACCTAGATTTCATTTGTAGTGCACCTATAGGTAAATTCATTTTTAATGAATCTATAGACAAGTTATAATAAACGTGTAGATAAATAGTAATGAATCTATATACAAATATTAATATACTTGTAGTTAAATATTTTGATATTATTAATATTTTTTTATAAATTTTATTTTATATTATGATATTATATATAACATAAAATAAATATTCATTGGATTAAACAATTATATATCTAAATTGATTTTTATGGATTAAAAAGCTTATTTTATTAAAAAAAAGATGAAAAATAAAAGTTGTGCACATACCAAAAGAAAAAGAAAATACACATGTGATAGATTTTATATGAATATGGGTTCATAATATAGCAAGGCTTCTAGTCTCATTTTTTTATTAAAAAAAAACCCAACTCTCTTTTTCTATGCCCCTTAATGTCATGTGATTGGACTTACAACAACCTTGATCTGAAAAATTATTTATTTGTTGATCAATAAATTTAGGTTTTATGCAATTATAATTTAATATATTTTGTGATCACGTAAAGAATATTTATTTTTAAAATAGATATTATATAAAAAATTATTTTTTAATTATTTATTTTATAATTTCTTTTAATAATTTTTATTTTTATTGATAATTATTTTTAATTAGATAGTTTTAAAAATTTTAATCGTTTTATGAATCAAATGGTTAGTTTAACGAACCTCAAATTTTTATATTTTAAGTGTTAGCTAACAAATATTAATTACTTATTTAAAACATTGGATTGGTACGATATTTGATTTTTTTAAAAAAAAAAAAAAAAAAACTGGTACTATAGGTAATCTGGAAAGTGAAGAGGCAAACTTGAGTTAGTTTCATTTTTTGACATGGATATGAGATGGCTGTCTTTGCATTGGTTTTCCTTATCCCGTTACAAAAATCTGGGATTTATAAAGGTGTTGCATCCCAGGCCACAGGTAGAAAAACAAATGAATTTGGGTTAACTGAATTTTTTATTTTATAACTCTTTTTGGAAAAAAAAAAAATAATAATTTTGGATTTTATATGTGATATGGATCAAATGCTGTATATGTAGTAAAACAGTCCATTTGATATTTTTTTCTCAATTTTCTTGGGACACTTCAGTATAAAATATACTCCAGAATTTGATATACTCCAGAATTTGAATCATCCATATTGATTAAAGTAACTACCATCAGAAATGCAAAAGCAACGCTCAAGGAATGCAATAGTCAAGAATGAACCAGGCTGTTATAATTAGCATATTCAGAATGTGTAATCTCCCTCAGCTTGTGCGGGTATATCAGGACATTTGCTAGACACATGTGACCTAAGAAACAACTGATCAGTCAGGATAGTAGATTATACATGATTTGGAAACTGTTGCTTGCTTGTAAAATTACTGGTGATGGTTAAGAATCTCTGTACTGGTGCCAGGTCAGTTTAAGAGTCCTCAGAATGTCTAAAACATCATTTGCTTGACAACTCAGTCTCTGGTTGCAAACAACTTCTGTGGGATTTTGCTGCAATTCAAGGGAAAATAAAAAAAGAAAATGAATAATCCACAGGTTCAAAGCAGAAGCAACATACAGAAAAGAAATGTTTAGATTAATTACCAGGGCTTAAAATTATGCATTTTGTTATAGACTTCACAGCTGTTATAGTTTCAGGACCTGAAACAACAAAAGCTTCTTCATTTACATCAAACAACGTGATTTAGTTTCGATGAATTATATTCTTGAGTTTCATTCATCACCTTGAATGTTCACATCTCGTGAGATAACCTCTGTAACAGTTGAGGAAAATTCTGATGTGACTTGATCAGGCCCCTGATTACCATCCTTAGATTCCTGTGAAGACCTATACATTATACGAATCATAAATTATCAGATAAAAGACAAATAGTTATACCACACAGAAGACTATATAAACATCACCTTGAAGAATGAGCCAAGAGATAATACAAACCCTGAAACAGTGTCTGCAGAAGAACCCAAGATAGGTGGACATGGACATCCTAACCCTTCATAGCCAAGATCGAGATCAACTAACAATTCTGAGAAAGAAAAGTTGGCTCCAAATGCATCTAAATTAGGCAAATCGATGTCAAAAATGTCTACTTCCTTATCAGACTCCGATGTAGAAATCTCATCAACAATTGGTTTATCTAAGCTTGGCCCCACATCAGAACCATCAAAATCTAGCCTTCCCTTTACATTTTCCCTTTTACTCAACCTCTTAATGGTTGTCTTGACTGGTGATGAAGAAGAAATGCAATGGTTCCTCTCCATGGTGTACGCCACATGTTTATATGGGCTCACAATGACTCTTTCCGATGTAATTACAGTACAATTGGTAGGAATCTCTTGAGGAGTATTGTTGTTCCTGCAATGAGCATTAGAAGAGATACCAACTGGAGATAAGGCTTTATCATTATGGGAGGGAACTGCTTGTGGCGGTGTATTGGGGCCAGTCGAATTAGCTGGAGAAGACAACCAAGGTTGATTGAACAAACTTTTAGCTACACTAGACCCTTGAACAAGCGGGGCACAAGATGTGCGGTTATGGGGTGACGATCCAATCGCAGAGAACTGAGAAGTTTGATTAGTACTGGTTGCATTATCAGTCTGAGTAGTTCCTTGAGTAGATGCTGTATTATTAGATTGATTATATGCACCTAAACGGAAAAATGGGTCAAAAAAATCAATTTTCTGAGAAGAAAAGATTTATAAGGTCATGAATTAGGCGCACACTCCAAAGAAAAAATTTACCATCAATTGGTATTCTCCTGTGTGGTAACTTGCCGCGAGATTTCTTAGTAGCTGGAGGGGCTTCCGCAGCAACAACATTTGAGGCAGCCCTCTTTCTCGTTATAGGGCAATTTGAAACTGTTGATGAAAGATTCCCATTATCCTTAATGATATTGGAGGGCATTGAGATTGGCAGAACAGTTGGCGACGTATATGCAGGACAACCTAAAGAGAGCATCAATGAAGATCATTATTAGCCAATTCCCAAGTTATCGAGTCTTTTTTGCCTAATTTTTCCTAGCATAAAGATAGACGACAGCACAAGAGAATCCTTAGAAGAAAAATTCTTGATCCGTGAATCTAAGGTTTTTTCTTTTGGGGTTCTTGAAATCTAAGTTCATTATATCAATTGTTATAATTTTAAAATTAATAGCCAAAAAACTTCCTATTTATCCCATCTTCATCAAACCTGCCAGCAAAATGTTGAAATCTTGCAAATGTAATTGCTAATCACTAGACATTCACCACTAATTTATAAGCATTAGATCAAGAATGTGATGTATCTGATTCCATCTTGATAAAGCAATTGATTTTCTAATTGAGGCTTGTTTTTCTCTCATCCACGAGGCACTACTGGTATTCTTTCTATTCCTCTTTTCTTTCCAGCGAAAAGCACAAGCGTTTGTGCCCACAAATTTACAGATGATAAAGGAACAAAACTTTAGCATATTTAAACATTTATTTCAACCAATTGGCATACATTAAGCAGAGAGGATTAATACCAAGCGACTGTATAACACATATGAGACTAATTTGCAAGCAATGTGCAACTAATTAACACGACAAAAGCACATGGGTTTCACCTGCTGCAGATCCACAGAGCATAGGCGCAGGTCTTGTTGAGGAGGAGGCCAGGATCATGGGCGAAGGTGCAGCTCCACTAGTATTATAAGCATTCATTACATCTTGCATTCCCTGCAGAAGAGTCTGGACTCTAAATTTTTCTTGATCCAAACGGACCCTTTCTTGATCCACCATCACCTTCTGCTCCTTCAAGCATATATACTCATTCAACATGGCCTCCAGACTCAACAAACTCTTGGGCGCCTGAAATTAAGGAAACCTTATATCGATTTCTAAACTCACAAATCCATACGTAAAAAAGGAAAAGGTAGGATTTTTGGGTACCTCTTGAACTGGAGATTTGGAGATGAGAGAAGAAGCCTCAGTTCTGAAGACGGAGCGCGCTTCGGAGAAGCTGTTGTCGGAGAGATATCGGTCAACGATGAAAGCAATTTGCATGGGAGTCACCTTCCCCTTGCCGAAGGATTGGGTGGTGGTGGTTTTTGATTTGGTTTGCTTCCCCATTTCTTTAGGAGGAGGGAAGCCGTGCCTGAGAAATGGAAATATGAGAATAAAGATCTGAAGAAGGGATATAAAAGATGGAGAATGGTGGGAAGGGCGGGAGTTTTTGAAAATTTCAGAGGGTAAATAGGTGAGAAATTTAGCGGTTGCCTTTGCATTTTAGGCCGCGGGAAACCTTATTGTGTTTTAGCGGGTGAAGTATGTTTTCTCAGAAAACTAAACTAGGTTTTTTTTTTTTTTTTTTTTTTACTATTTTAATAAAAATATGTAGAGCATTTTTTTTTATTATTATTGTTTAGGCTGCATAAAAGTAATTTTTGAGAAAATTGATTTAATATATATATATATATTGTTTACCACCAAAATTGTAAGACTTGGCGGATTCAATTTATAACCTCGAAATTTGATTATTAATCGAGTTGGATAATTTTTCAAATTTGTTTTTGATTAAATTTATCAAAATTTGATGATCTAATCATGACGGGTTATTTTCATATTTTTAACTTTGATTTTTTGTATTACAATTAAATTCATTACATTATTATCATTTATAAAAATATGTTATAATTAATTTGCTTCTTTTTTTAGTGAAAATTAAAAATGATTAATTTATTGTATTTAAATTTTATATTAATTATTTTTATTAAATAATATTGTTAATGTTAATAAATAATAAATTGTTATAAAAATTATAATTGATTATTAAAAGAAGATTTAATACTTGATTTATGTTAATTTAATAATTGCTTCATAAAATTATAAATGTTTAAGAAAACAAGACATTTTATCTTACAAATGAAAAGTCAACAAGCTAAAAAGAAATACAAAATAACAACAATGATAATTTCACATGAATGCAATTGAATTAATATAATATTATAAATTAGTTTTCACAAAAAAAAAAGTTGTTTGTTTAAATTATAATAGATTTTATTATTTTTGAATAAACTCAATGGCCTTGAAATCAACAACTGAGCATCATGGTTTTAAAACGAAATTTGATGAAAAATGACAGAATTTTTATGAAGGAGAATAATACTTAAATGAAAGAAGATTTAAAATTTATCATAAAATAACATCTACATCTTAGAAAAAAATATAAATTAAAAAATTTTCAATGCATATCTATATGTTATTGAATTTCTTTTTAAAGAAAACATTGTTGACTTGAGGAAATTATTCCACAATAGCTTGAAAGGAAGATTTTCTCTTTTTTACAGAAAATTAGAAAAAAAAATTATAAACAACATACAAAGTTTTTTGTCCCTATGAAATTATAGGTGATGGAGTGTAAAATATATATATTAGTTTAAATTAATTTTCTTCTATTTGGATGTAAATTGTGCTTAATTTCTAAAATTTATTTTAAGTTTTATGTTTAAGAAAGTAAATTTGATACTTCAAGTGAGTTGAGCTTGAAATTGGAGAACTAAATGTCAATTTGCAAAAATTTCAATGTCTAGAGTAAATTGAAGTTAAGTTTAGTTGAGGGCACAATACTTGCAAAGTTACGATGTGGGCACGTTTTGCTAGTTCGTGTCTAATGAATTCATTCGAAAAACTAGCAAATTTCTAGGCTTTTTGACATTAAGGAATTTCTCTTACTTTGGTAGGATGAGCTATCAATTATATTATACATATGGATTCCTATTGTGCAGTTTTAGAAGGAGAGCTATTTAGAAATATGCAAATCCTACTTTTTAGGAAATAATTATCGGAATTGAAAGAGATTTTTCTTATAAATAAAGAATGTTTACTTTAAAAGGAGATTATGAGCATAAGACAAGATAATAGAGGAGTAGAGGTGCCATTCAGCTACAAAAAGTAAGACAATAACACTATTGTTAATTTTTTTTATTACCAAGAAAATCATGAGTTTTTTCTTTTACCTTTTTAGTTTAATTTCTTTTGTTAAGAACTAATTACTTTGTAGTTAAGGCTATGAAAAGCCTAATCACAATAATTTATTTAATCAAAATATTTTTTATATTATCTATAAATTATTATACTTAATACAATTGAGAGTTTGGTTACCTCTTAGTTGATTGGGTTTATGTGAATGACTTGGAAAGGGATTTGATATAATAGACTAAATAATTTAATGTGAATTGAATA
>CATIWR010545168.1:0-32849 GCA_949677035.1 Omphalea diandra
TTTACAAAAAAAAAAAAACTTGATTAAAATTTATTATTTTTATTTAAATGTTTAATAATTTATTTTTTAAAGAAATGACTATATGTAATGAAAATAAATAATTGAACTAAATCTATATATAATTATATTCAAGTCATATATGATAATTTACACTAATTTATAAATAAACATACAGTGTTCAATAATAGCACGCCACTCATTATAAAAAATTTTGTGTATTATGATAAAATTTATGTGTTAAAATTTGTTTTATTTTATTATGTGATTTATTGTAACAAAATCAAATTTATCACAGTTATCATAAAAAATAAGTAAACTTGCGATAATTTTCTTTATGCATTAAATCATTTAAGAAATTATAGTAAATTTTTGGCTTAATGACCCAAAAAATCTAAACCTTTATGCAAATTTTTAATTGTATCTAAAACTTCTAATTGAGTTATTAATTGTATTTTAATTTGATCAATTCATTTTAATTATATCCAATGTCAAAATTAGAATTTAAGAAAGTACATATGTAGTTTCATTAACTCTCATATTCAATTAGTTCAAGCAAACCCAAAATTAAGTTTAGAGTTTAATTAATATGATACTTTTATTTTTATTTAGTCTAATTCTATTTTTACTTTATTAAATTTAATATGTACTTTTATATGATAAATTTTAATTTTATATTTAATTTATAATTTATAAAATCTCTCAATCTCTCATTTCTTTTAAAAAAATTTCTCTCAATTTCTTATAAAAATTAAGTTTTATATTTTAAATAATAAATTATTCAAAACATGTAAAATAGAAACTTCTAAAAAATATTTTTAAAAAAATCAATTACATGAGTTTAATTAGGATGGTAATTTTATTTTTATTCAATTTAATATCAATTTTACTTAATTGAATTTATTATGTAATCTCATATAATAAATTTTGATTTTATATTTAAATTTCAAAATTAAAAATTTTAAAATTTAAGTTTTTTTTTTTTATCCTAGTTACAATGGGAGTAGGAAATTGAACCCAGAATCAAAAGATCCTCAAAGACATACACTACCAACGAGGTCAAGTTTCAAGTGTTACCAAATTTAAATTTATAATTTGTAAAATCTATCATTCTCTCGTTTTAAAAAAATTCCTCTCAATCTCTCTTTAAAAAATTAACTTTTGCATTTTGAATAATAAATTATTTAATCCATTTAAAATAAAATTTTTTAAGAAATATTTAAAAAATTAATTACATAAGATTAATTAAGATTATACTTTTATTTTTTTATTCAATTTAATCTTTTTTATTTAACTAAATTTATCATATACTATTATATGAAGAATTTAATTTTAAAATTAAATCTATAATTTTTAAAATTTAAATTATAAACAAAAACGATTGATTTCTATTGCTGTAAAACAAGCTCGTATTTTAATTCATAAAATCTCTCATTAAAATTTTATTCTCTCAATATTTTCTTAAAAAATTATTTTTTTTTATATTTTAAATAATAAATTATTCAAATAAATAAATACAAACTTTAAGAAATATTAAAAAAATCAATTATATGGGCTTTATTAATATAGTACTTTATTTTTTATTCAATTTAATTCTATTTTTACTTAATTAATTTTATTATATACTTTTATATAATAATTTTATATTTAAATTTAAAAGTCTAAAAAGTTTAAAATTTTAAAATTAAAATTTATAATTTATAAATTTCTTAATCTCTCATTAAACAAATTTCTTTCAATCTCTCTTTAAAAAATTATTTTTTATATTTAAATAATAAATTATTTTTATATTTAAATAATTAATTATTTAAACTATTTAAAATATGAAATTCTAAGAAATATTTAAAAAATCAAATAGATGATGTGAATCTGAACATTCTTAAAATTATCCTTGAATAAAAATTAAGGATTTATTGATTTATTATTTAAATGTAATAATAAAATTTTATAATTTAAACTTAAAATTAATATAAAATTAATTATTTATCCACTAAAATAAAAATAAAATTTTAATAAAATTTATAAAAAAATATTTAAATTGAGTAAAAAAATAAAAAATATTTTCTTAGTAAAACTTAAATTTAAATTTAGATATGATTTAACTAATTGAAAAAAATAAAATAAAAGAGTCAATTGAGCCCAAATACATACTTTACTAAATGTTGATTTTTGCTTGGTATACAATTGAAATCAATTCATCAAATTAAAGTGTAATTGACTCTATTATAATCTTTAAATACAATTGAAATTGTGAAAAGATTTGAGTGTTTTAAATCATAGAACCCAAAAATTTTATACTTAAAGTTTTTGTCATAATAAATGAGTATACAAAATAAATTATAATATAAACTCTTTTTTCAAAATTTTTGTCACAATATTTTGGTGTTAAATTTCTAGTGCCGCCAAAATACATATAGAAAAGTAATATTCTCACAATAATATTTTTGTAACTATATTAAATTATTTAAAAACTTATTATAAAATTATTTTATCACAATAAATAACTTTTATTCTTACTAAATAACTTCCCACAATAAACAAGAAATTATAATTTAGGCATATGAAACGACATAGTAAAATTAATAAATATATTAAAAATACAAAATTCTTATTATTTAAATAAAAATAAAATTGAAGTTGAATTTTAATTTTAATTTAATTAAATAATCTAATTATTTTAAAAAATATATTTTTTTTCTCTTTTACTTTAATTATTCTACTTTATATATATACATGTGTGTGTGTGTGTGTGTGTGTGTGTATGTATTTGATTGATGTATGTGTGTATGTATGCATAATTTATTTTTTTTATATTATTATTATGTCAATTAGATCAGGTTATAGATTGACTCATTTCAAATTAGTTTTGATTCAACTTATTGGGTTTACACAGACTCGACTTGACCTAGAAATTTTCAAATCATTTTAGATTTGTTCGAGTTTGGATCACTTTTTCTAAATGAGTTCAGATCAAATTTTTGAATCAAGTAAAAAATTGTCATCTTTAGGTATCATACCTCACTACAAGAAATGTATTCAATAGAAAGAAAAATTAGCACAAGATAGGTTTATGCTAATTACCAAGAAGTATAATGACAAGAAATTGGTGGCAGAGTTGGAATATGTCACTAATTTTGGCACCATTGTTTGGCAGAGAATGTCATGAGGTAGCAAGGGAGTAGCGACGGGTCAACTTAGCGACGAAATGGTATTCATTGCTATTTTTAAAATGTATGCTTAGCGATGGATGTAATCTGTCATGAAGTGAGCATACTCCATCATTGCTATAATTTTTCATCACTAAATTAGTAAGTGAAATGGTTACTATTTCACTTATACTTAGCGACAAATCTTATTTGTCACTAAGTTGTGTGTCTGAAATGGTGTTTCACTTATACTTAGTGATAGATTTTATCCATCACTAAGTTATATGTCTGAAATGGTAGTAATTTACTATTGTTTCAATAATCTTTTATAGGGGCAAAACACTTGTAAAAGACACACTCTCCTCACTCTCTCTCACATTACTCCACCCATATTTCTCTCTTTTCTTTTTGAATCTCACTCTCACTCTCTCGTTTGCTTTGTCTCTTTCATTCCCAAATTCTATTTTCTTTCCCTTGTTCTCATGCATTCAATTTCACTACCAGGTACGGTGGTGCTGCATCGTGTAACTGTTGAGTCGTTAGTCCAAGTATGTCGCAATGTTGTGTTTAATATCTTTATTTTCTTTTTTTTAATGGGTTTCGCTTAGGGTTTTTCTAGGGTTTGGCATTGGCTCGGATTTGTCAAATACCCTGACATTTAATTTTTGATTGTTGTGTTTGATTTTTTTTTATTTTGATTATTTGATTATGGTGTTTTTGTGAATTGTTTATATGTGATATTGATTAGGTCCAATGTTGCACATACTAATTTTTAGGAATAAAGAAGAGATAAAATGATTTTTAGATTTGCTTTTCGAGAGCTTTTTTATTCAATTGTAAAGCTAAACTCTCAATCTTTCTGCCTATGTTTTGAGGCTTTAATGATGGTCTTTATATAGTTAAAAGGTAGACATTTTAAAGAATGTTGTCTTTGGTTAGGCGACTTTAAGCTTCTTATTTTGCTTTGTCAAGAGTTCAACATTTGAATATCTATATTCATCTTCTTTAGGCATATTTGGCATTACTATTACTTTATCTCTTACTTTTGCTACTGCTCCTACTTGCACAAAGGCAATCATGATTTTTTTTTTTTAAAAAAATTATAATAGTTTGTCATGTATGTATGTGTAGTTTTTTTTATAAATTTTAAAATTGCATATTGCGAATGCCTCGAGGTTTCATTACTTTGCGCTCGAACGAGTGAAATCTTGCATGCAACTTCATCCATTTATCAATCAATGGGGGATTGAGAAGACGAAGGTATTTACATTGGCAATGACACTGAGATATGGCACACGAATGGACCAGTGAGGGGTTTGTTTTAGGCCTTGCACAAATTTCAAAGCCTTTTGTCCTAATGGTGGTCATCAAGGGACTAAAACAGGATAATACATTGGCACTATCCCTAGGAAATGTGGAGTCGCCACCCGATTTTGGTTGGGACAAGAATCTAGCTAAGGTAAAATTTGAACATAATGTTAATTAGAAGGCTCATTTGGTCTTCACCCCATTAGAGATTGAGTTTGAAAATTAGGTACGACTTGAGGAAGAAGTTAGGCACCCCCTAAATGCTCGGATATTAGGATCCAACCTTTTGGCATCTTTGGCTCACTTTTAATATTTTAACTTAGTTATTGATTAGTCTAATTAACAAATCTAAATATGCACCTAGAGCAATCAAACTAATCAAATCATTCCATCAATCCATATAAGAGAGGGGTCATGTATCGTGGTATATAGTTTATCATGCATATCCATACATTTACTTAAGCATAATCATCTCAAAGGGGAAAAGGGGTCATGATCATGGCGTAGGGGTTTTAGCATGCATCATCATTGATCCACACTACAAGCATCCATAAACACATAGGATTATGGTCAAGTTCACATTCTTGATCTAGAGTTAGTAAGAATACCTACACCTAATGGAAGAGAGGAAGTTAGTAATCAAATGAGGAAAAAACAAATAAAAGAAACCTAAGGAAAAGCACATAAAGTCTCAAGTAACTATCTTACCATATTTCCAAATTCAAGATCCCTAAACATACATCTAATGCCCATGGTAACACATCCCAAAATCATAAATTAGTATATAAAACATAATGAAAATACGTGAATCATGAACAATCAAAAGGGTAAATATGTAATGCAAAACATTCTTAAAGGATATTGCATAACCTAAGGCAAAGATTTCCCCAAATAAGATATTAGGGTTGATGAACCCTTCCTCATATTGCTCACAAAGAGCTAAAATACCCATAATACAACTAATCATTATAAAAGTTAGAATGTCAAAATAAGGAGGGGGATTAAGGAACCAAAATAATATTCACATGGTTAGCAAATAAACTCTTAACACAAGTTAAGCTCTCAAGATCAATGGAACCTCAAGTTCCTCACTTGAGATCATGGCCCTGAGATGATAAAAACATAATCAAAATATCTCCTTGAGATCAAATGAAAGAGCCCAAAAGCTTTTTGGAATGATAAACAATAAAAACCATGTGAAACATAACCAAGACTCCATTTTAAAGTGAACAAAAGTTTTAGGTCATTAAACCTCACCCTATTCTACCACTAGAGTAATAAAATATCATAAAAAAATGCTTTTAAAAGAAAGAAATTCAAAGGAGAGGAAGAAAATAAACTTTGCAAAAAAGAAAAATCTATCTGGTAAACTAGGTTGTCCAACCTAGATTAGGGATTATATAGCCAACCATGAAGGTTGTACAATCCTTATTTTTTAGATTTTACAAAATAGAATAAGAAAAGAAGGGAAAGAAGAATGAGGGTTGGGGGAATCTTGAGTGCTTTCTATTGAAATCCTTGCCCTTAAAGGCATATAATGGGTCTAATATCCTCCAAAATGCTTAGAAAATTCATAAAAAGGAAGATACTAGGTCTAGTTCTACGTTGGGAGTGATTAGAGTGGGTTAGGGTTTAAATTTTTTATGTTAAGTATGATTTGAGAAGTAATTTTAGCAGAATAACCTTAGAATTTCTAAGCCTCCCTTTTCCTCTTCTATAAACAGGGGTGTTTATAGATAATAAGTGGGTGCATAAGGCTAGAAATGGTTCTAATTACAACATAGACATATCCAATCATAGAGAAGGAGATGAATCTCCTAGAATTAGGGTTTACATATAGGCTATACAACCAAGCATGAGGTGTACATCTATTTTTCAGGACTATACAGTCCTAGGGTTTAAAAGAGGACTAGTTTTAAAAGTTTTTAGCTACTAAGGTTTAACAAAGGACTGTACAAACCCTGAGATTAGGTTATAAAACCTTTTGTATAGGTTGTATAACCTTAATGGGCTAAGCTCGCTGCCTGGGCTATTGATCTTAGGCTTTGTGTTGGGCTTTTAGCTTTAAGCTTGATTTTAGGCTTCTTTAAGGTTTTCAAAGACTTTTATCTCTTTCTTTAGCAATTTGCCTTATATTTTGGAGATAAGTTATATGATTTTCATCATCAGGCTTTGCATCTAGAAGTCCAAAATCTCATGCTTATAGTTTGCCTTACTTTGTGAGGCTTAGACAATAAAATTTGAGAAATGATTATTTGAACAAGTCTTAACAAAGTTAAGTAAAAAAATGTAAGCATTAGCAAGGATACCCAAGGATATAAGTTTTTAGCAGCTCCTTGAGCAGGTACTAAAGTGGTTCTGGGAGTTCTCTAGCAAGAACTAGATGTTATGATAATTTTTTAGCAGCTTTCTAGCAGGTGCTGAAATGGTTCTAATAACTTTCTAACTAGTATCGAGTGTTTTGACAACTCTTCAATGACTTTTTAGTAGATATTGAAGTGGTTCTGACAACTTTGTAGCAAGTATCAAGTGTTTTGATAGCTCTTTAATAGCTTTCTATTAGGTACTAAATTTGGTAGTTCTCTAGCAGGTACCAGGTGGTTGATAATTCTTTAGCAGCTTTTTGTAGTAGATACTGAAGTGATTTTAACAGCTCTCTAGTAGGTACCAGGTGGTTGATAGCTTTTTAGCAACTTTCTAATAGGTATTAAAGTGGTTTTGACAGCTCTCTAGTAGGTACTAGGTGGTTGGTATTGGATAACTAGCCTTTTATAGTCACTGTTACTTTTGCCTTTCTCTATAAGTGCTTTGGTCTTTTTGACTGATGATTCCTACTCAAGGATTCCCCCTAGGTGGTTCTTATGCTGTTCGGGCCCTTTCGGCATTTGTAAAACTGAGCCCATATCCTTGCAGCCTTTTTAATTATCCTAAGGGTTTATTCTTCTCTCAAGGTAATAGGATAAATGTTGTAGGAAGCTCTTCTTGAGTCTTGATACTTTTGAGATGAATAGATTTTTCTTAAAGATATTTATAACCTTCAAGTTTTCCATTGAAGGGCATCTTGGTGATTTAAGTCAAATTAGAAGGTTTGGAGCATCCTTCGGATGCTTTAAAAGTACTGAGGGTACTTTGGTAATTTGGCTATTCTAGGATTCTTGGAAACTAGGGGTATTTTGATAAATTAGTTGCTCTTGAACTTTTGGGAGGGTAGGGGCATCTTAGTAATCTGAGTGTAATTGGGCTATAAGACAAGCTAGAGGTATTTTGGTAATTTCGGTGTAATTAGGGTTGAAAAGGGGCTAAGGATGCGACTGCGAAGATGGTCCCACCTGACTGTCCTCCAACTAGCTACTTACTGACGGTCTTCAACTTGTACCGTCACCTTGCAGGAGCCACCTTAAGAGTGGTAGGCATTCTTTTCCCTTTCCTCTTAATTTATTTTATTTTTCGTCAATCTTACCATTGTAGATTTTAGGTGTTGCCCCAAAATTTTCTTTTTGCTTGCAATCAATAGGTTACTTTATAAAATATTTAGGAATAATTTCAAGGACACACACCCTTTATTTTTAATGAAATTTTATTTTTTGTCCATCGATCTGGTCTATTACCTTAATCTATGTTTGCTATTAACTTTATTATGTGATTTGCATAAGGAACGATTAAAATTAATTAGTAAAATAATCTATGAAAAATTAGGATACATATCTGGGATTATAAATACTTTTTTTATCCGTTCTGCCAACTTGCCGGTCTTTTGATGCTTTGTTTATGAATGTTGATGGAAAATTTAATTTTAAATTTTTAAGGAAACTATCTTTATAATTTCCTCAAATCTTGCAATTAAATCCTAGTGACTAGGACTTGTTGTTTCTTTAGCTTTGAATTCGAACCTCTCTAATTCTTTTATTCTCTAACCTCGATAATTTTATAGAGAATATATACATATAGGTATTTTCCCTTATTCATTCCCCTTTTCATCTCTTTTCCTTTCTTATAGGGGATTGTCACATTTTAGAAGAGAGACGTAGCTATAGGTCCTGCTAAGGGGTAGGGTAAAAAACTGTATCCCTTAGTTCTGACCTGTTTGGAGGGCACAGGGGTCTGGACCTTCCTGCAGATGCTACTAGATGGGACATCAAAGGTCCATCCGACGATGATGTACGTGCTATTGGAATGATGGATGGACATGACTTGTACCTTATGTTGGCCCTTGTGAACTAGGAAAGAGGGGTTGAATTAGTGAAAAATTTAAAATTTTGAAGGGAGGTTTGTTATGCAAGTTTTAAAAGAAGTAAAAGAAAAATAGAATACACAATAATTTATAGTAGTTTGAGTATTAATTAACCATATATACACTCCACAGTTTTTTCAATTGGGTGTTTCACTAATACTTGAAGGTGTTTTGAAAGCTCACACCTAACTTTACAACTTGTATTTTGCAAAGGATCACACACAAGCTTACAAGTATTTCATAAGGCTAACACTCAGATCTATACAATAGTTTTTTATTGGCTTACTATCAAACCCAATCCCAAATGGTTTTTAAAGCTTACACCAAACTTGTTACAACTTAACAACAAAGATTAATTAAGAGAGAGAAAGTTAAGAAACAAATTCGCAAAAGTTTGACCTTGGTTAATGCTATTATTTTCCATTTATATCCATTTAGTGAAGTATTTATAGGTTACCATCATCAAAGTGACATTAGAGACAAAACTATGCTCAAATCTCTAAGGTGTACTAAGTAAATTTGCATTTAATGCTTGTTAGGCCATAATCACGGTTGCTATAAGTAAATCATAGTGGCTATCTGCCTTTCACTCTGGATTTTGTCTAGTCATTATCGAGATCCTTAATTATGGCTAATGGCTAGTGACATGTGACAGTTCGACATTGGTCCTTTAGAAGATTAGCCTTTTGATTCCTATCTTGGTTTTTGAGTGTCATGATCTCTATCTCATAGTAGTGGCTGTGATATGAATCACGATGACTATTTGGCTACTACTACTAGTTGTAATTGGCTCTGTGCAATATGGAGTTCTTGAGTTGGGCTTGTCTCGTCGCGATGGTCATGTTGCGGTTGTGATATATGAATTTGTAATAGTCCTGTGACATGTGGCTTATGCTGGATGCAGCTTTAAAATCTGCCCATACTTTATTGAATGTTGTGGTATCAAGAATGAGATGCTCACCACTATTGTTTCTATCCAGTTTGTGTCTGAAACTTCACTTGGTAGCGATTGCAATTTTGAGGGTGGTAGTTGTTATTTATAGGCATTTCTTCATTTTGTGCTCCATTCAACTTCTAATGATATTCTAATTTAATTTTTGTAATCACCACACTTAGACAAGGTATTATAACTATTCAATCTTGTGTTCTCAAGATCAAAAAGATGTTTAACTTTTGTTTGACCTCCAATAATCTCTCCTTTTTAATTTTGACAACCTTAGATTGAATTATACAAGGGTAACTAGTGAAATGTCATTTTAAGTATAAGAATGGATAGTTGAATATTAGATAAATGCTATATGAAGTTGAATTACTCCCCTTTAATCTATACTCTTCCTCAATCTATACAACTATAATTATTATCTTTTTGTATATAATATCTCTTTGCCTTTGTCAAGATCAAAAAGAGAGGAAATTGAGAGGGAATAACTAAGTGAGGAAATATTACAAGTCAATCATAAGGGTAATTACAATCAGAGTGCCAATAATTAATTAGAAGAGTAATCAGTTGACAATTAGAGGATAAAATAAAATTTTTATTGAAGAAGAAAAAGAACATAAATACATTAACATATGCAAACATACATAGATGCTTGATCACATCATATGAACCTATAGTTGAGAAACAAAAAAGAAAACATTGGAAAAATGAAAAACGGAAAAAGCAAAATAAAAACTAAAACAAGGCTCAAGTCCAAGCTTCTCTTGGATGTCCACTATGTCTTTATGAAGATGTTTAAGAAAATTGAGCCTTTACAAAATTGGGCCTTTGAAGGACTTTTTTTAACAGTTTAGAGAACTTGGCTGGAGAGGAATAAGAGTTAAAGAAAGAAGAAGAAACTTTAGCTTTACCTTTACCTTTTAAGTGGTGCAGAGGATCCTCTTGAGGCATAACACCTTTTTGTGGTTCTTCAATCATCAATCTCCTTCTCTTTGTTGCTTAAGAGATAGCTTGTTGAACTATTCTTTGAGCTCCAAACAAGTAATCATGTGTATTCGGCGCAATTACTTTGGCCTTTAGAAGATAGGTAAGGTCGGGCCAATTTTTCTTAGGGTCATAAGAGAGAGTTAGATTGGTTTCAATTTCAGGGGTTAGAGCCCTAACATGCCTATAAATGTCAGTCACGTGAGAGGGAAGGAGAAATTGGCACTTGGCCTTGCTCATGTGGTCCATTTGGCTAATGAAAAACCTCTGAGTTTGAATGGGTTGGTTGTAAAGAAGGCAATAAAGAAAAAATGTCTCTTTATGAGACTTTTTTATTGCCATCACCCCTTGCATTAATGGAGAAGGTGATGATGCGACGAAGAAGCCACACAAGTAGGGTCTTATTATGTTTAGCAATAAATTTTCTAGGGTTATGGTATTTCTCAATGGAAATACCTTTCCAAAACTTAGAGAAAATGAAGTCATAAGAGGATAAGGTATGAGGGTAGTCTCTTCATTTTGAAAGTTGAAAGACAAAAAAAGTCACAATAGGTGATGAAGAAGGGTTTGCCAAAGCATTTGAAGTTTAAGCTATACATACCTACTGGAGAATTCACATCCTTGTTTAATACTATTATGAATATGAATTCTTTCATCATTTCTTCGACCTGATTTCATCTCTATAGATGAAAGTGATAGATCCAAGATTGTCCAAATACACATTAATGTCATCCTTCAATCCAAGAGCAGTAAGAAGATGAGTTGAAGGAATCTTATTAGCTTTAATTAATTTCTTCTTATCGGTTTCATACCTAACATTTTCTTCTTAAGTTACTCTTCTCATCTTGCGAAGGGGTAAGGTACTTTTAGTAGGGGTATGGATGTTTGAGCAATCCCTTTCCCCTTGTCCATCTTACTGGATTTCTTAGGGGCTGTAGATGTGAAGAAGAGAGAAAGAAAGGTTGAGTTGAAAAGAAAAATGATGATTATAGGTTTAGATGAGAGACAGATGAAATAAAATGATGAAAAAGGGTTAAGGTCAGTTTAAATAGGTTGAGAAGAGTTAGAGGAGTCAAAAAATAGGCATAAATGCATTGAAGAAGGACAAAACACCGTTTGAGAGACAAAACATTTATTGTCCAATCGTTATAAGCAGTCGCGACTGCTATACACGTGTAGCGACCGCTACTTTAGAAAATTCTGAGTAACAGTTGGAATTTTCTTGAAAAGGAGTAAGGGTAATGGTCAAAAAATTTGAAAATTAAAACTTTCATGGGAGTGACTCTCTAGTAATTGTCGTGAAGTTTGAAAGCAAAAGATAATTATAAAAAGTAGCGGACACTATTATGAATTTTCGACTGCGATTTATAAGACATTTTTGAAAAATAGTTTGAAATGAAGTTTCAAGTATATGGCTCATATTTAGTGTGATGAAATTATTATATTAATAGTTAATTCGTATAATTTGGCATTAAAAAGCTCAAATGCAAATTAAATTATCACATATAGCTTATTAAACATACTCATTATACAAATATATCAAACAATTAATAATATCAACCAATAATACAATATGCACATAGTGAGATCAATTTTCACCCTAGAGAGCTTCCATTTAGCATCCCTAGTTCCATCTTGATGAAGTTCATCCTTTCTTCATTAAGGGATATTGTGAAAATATCCACAAGTTGGTTATTAGTGTCAATGAATTCTAATACCACATTACCATTTTGGACATGATTTCTAAGAAAATGATGTTTAATATCAATATGCTTGCTTCTTAAATGTTGGATGAGATTCTTAGAAAGATTTATTACAGTAGTGTTGTCATATTTGATAAGAATGTGATCAAAATTTTTGCCATAATTCTTGAGTTATTGCTTCATCCAAAGAACTTAGGTACAATAACAATCTGCCGCCACATATTCCTCTTTGAAGATGGATAAAGCAATCAAAACTTGCTTCTTGCTAAACCAAGAAACTAAACATTCATTAATAAATTGACAAGTTTTAAAAGTGCTCGTCCCATCCTTTAAACTACCAGCATAGTCTGCATTCAAATATCCAAGAAGACTGAGGATGAATTCTTAGGATACTAAAGTCCTAAATGCAATGTGTCATGAAATTAATTGCATGTAAATGTGATTTCTTAGGATAAGATTGGAATCTAGCACACAAGCAAATACTAAATATGATATTGGGTCTATAAACTGTGAGATAACGAAAAGAGCCAATCATACCTCTATACTTCTTTTCATCGATAGGGTTACCCAATTCATCTTTGTCCAGTTTGATAGTTGCACTCATTAGAGGCTTAGCTACTTTGCATCCATTCATGCCAAATCTTTTGAGTAGATCATTTATGTACTTGCTTGGTTGATGAAGATGGCCTTTTTAGTTTGCTTGATTTGAAGACTAAGAAAGAACTTGAATTCATATATCATGCTCATCTCAAATTCCCTCGTCATAAGCAATTAATCATAAAGAGATTCATTAGTAGCACTAAGTATAATATCATCAACATATATTTGTACAGTAAGTGTGTTTATGTTATATGTTTTCATAAACAAAGTTGTGTCAACCTTATCTTTTTTAAAATCATTTTGTAAAAGAAATGAACTAAGCCTTTCATACTAAGCTTTTGGAGCTTGTTTCAAACCATATAAGGCCTTCGTTAATTTGAAAACATGATTTAGGAAATCATGAGACTCAAAACCCGAAGGTTGTTCAACATAAAATTCCTCCTTAATGAAACCATTTAAAAATGTGTTTTTCCCATCCATTTGAAAAAGCTTAAAATTCATATGACATGCAAATGCTAGAAGAATTCTAATTGCCTATAATCTTGTAACCAGGGGAAAGGTTTCAAGATAATCAATGCCTTCCTTTTAGTTGTATCCCTTAGTAACTAATCTAGCTTTTTTCTTAAAATGAAACCTTGCTCATTTAACTTGTTCCTAAACACCTATTTGTAACCTACAACCGGGTGCTCCTTAGGCCTAAGAACAAGTTTCCCAACTTTTTTTCTCTCTAATTAGTTGAGTTTCTCTTACATAGTAATCACCCAACTCTCATTATTAAGAGCCTCATCAATTGACTTTGGCTCAACTTGAGAAACAAAAGCAAGATTACTATTTAAAGCATGTAATTGGACTCTAGTGTTTACTTCCTGTGATGTCTCACCAATGGTCAGATCCTTTAGGTGATCCTTAGAGTATCTCTAATCCTTAGGGAGCTCTTTATCTTTGTTTTCCTCTTATTAGGGTTGAGTTTGTTCCATTTCTTAGGGTGGCTCATGGTTTTCAAGATCAATCACATTTTCTTTAGGTTTGGAGTTTAGCTCTAAGTTTTCAAAGTCACTTATAAGGTCATCAATAAGAGTACATTTCCTAAGATCAAACTTGCTAGACTCATAAAAAAACAACATTCATATATTCTTTAACCACCATAAACTTTTTGTTAAAGACCCTATAGACTTTGCTAGTGATGGAATAACCTAGGAAAATACCCTCATTGATTTTTTAGGCAAAATTTTCAAGGCTATCCTTAGTATTAAGAATGCAGGATTTACAACCAAATACTTTAACGTAAGAAAGCTTGGGTTTTCTTCCATTCCATAGTTCATCAAAAGTTTTGTTTAGAATGGGTCTTTTGAAAACTCGATTTACAATATAACATAAGGTATTGATGGCTTAAGCCCAAAAGTAACTTGGCAAAGAATACTCACTAAGCATAGTTCTAACCATCTCTACCAGTGTTCTATTTCCCCTCTCTATAATACCATTTTATTATAGTGTTCTAAGAAAGGTTATGAGAAATCTCATTCTTACAACAATTTTCAAAGATTTATTTTAAAATTCATCTCTATGGTCACTTCTATTAGAAGAAATGAAGTAATCATTTTCATTTTGAACTCTTTTGGCAGAACTTTTGAAATGATCAAATGTATCACTCTTATGAACAAGGAAGGAGACCTAAGTGAACCTAGAGTGGTCATCAGTTAGGAAAAATGCATAATGTTTTCCACTAAGACTAGCATTCCTAATAGGTTCAACTAAGTCCATATGAATGAGTTAAAGAGCCTTGAAAGTATTTATAACATTTTTTACTTTAAAGGATGCTTAGTGTTGCTTCCCTATTTGATAAGGTTCACATGTCTTATCCTTTGTGAACTTAATCTTTGGAAGACCCTTTTTAGCTCTCCTTTTGACAAACTTTGTCGGAGTTAAAAAGGCTTGGAAATACTTACAACATTTTTTACTTTGAAGGATGCTTGGTATTGCTTCCCCATTTGACAAGTCCATATGTCTTGTCCTTTGTGAACTTGATCTTTGGAAGCCCCTTTATTAGCCCTCCTTTTGATAAACTTTGTAAAATCTCCATGCTAGTATGTCTAAATCTTCTATGCCAAAGCTAAGACTCATTGCTAATGGAAACAAGACACTTAAAAGATTAGTTAGCCAAATTGTCTAAGTTAATTAGATACGTGTGGCCTCTTCTTTCACCTTTAAAGATTACCTTATTATCCACTAAGGTGGTAACTCGACATTCTCTAAGGTCAAAGGTGACTTTGTTACCTTTATCACATACTTGACTTACACTTAATAGATTATGTTTCAATCCTTCTACCAAAAAAACATTATCAATAAGAGAGCAATTTTTGTTACCAACTATTGTAATGGGAATTACCTTACCCTTAGCATTATTTTGAAATGTGACATTGCCACCATCCTTCTCTTTAATGGCTATGAACAACTTATTGTTGCCCGTCATATGTTTTGAGCACCCACTATCCACACATCAATCATTTTCCTCTTTGGTGGCTTCCAAATATTCCCATAATATAAACACATTATATCTTTGTTTAGGTACACAAGCATACTTAGGTCCTTGGGGGTTAGGTATGAAAAGATCCTCTAATTTGTGGTGTGCCTTCATAATGTAGCAAAATACATTTATATGGCCATTTTTCAAGCAATAATGGTAATGGAGCTTAGATTTGTTGGTCTTTCTCCCATGAACTACCTTAGCATGAGTAGGAGGCCTTTTTACACATTGGTTATGTGTGTGCATGCAAGTGCAAAAGTGATGAGGAGTAGAACAAAAGGTCTTATACATGTGTATTTATGCTTGTCTCTTTGTGTACATATAGGCATGATTTGCTATTTGAGACTTAACTCTAGAGCCTTGGGGAGCCTTCCCTTTGCCCTTAGGCTTAGGTGGCATAGTTTTAGGATCTTCCCAAGATCCTTAACATTAGAAGTTTGAGGTATAAAAGCTTTAATAAAGATGGAAGGATAGTATGTAGATGAGAAGGTCCCATTGAAGCCCAAACCATGTCTCTTTAAGGGAGGTCTTTGAAATACAATAAATATATCTAAAGCTTTTTTCCCTTTGTGAAATTTTGAGATGAAAATTTTAAGCTCAATTACTTCACCTTTTAAAGTGTCATTTTCTTTTCTTAAAGACTTAAGATAAAGATTTCTTAAGCTCTTAATTAGAAGTTCTCAAGTTATTTACACAATCATTTAAATCCTTAAATTCATCCTCAAGTTTTGAACATTTTTTTCTTATAGGTCTTTATTTGAGACTTATACTTATCACATCTCAAGGTTAGAGCTTTAAGAAACTCATGCTCTTCGTCCTCAAACGCATTATATTTATCCTAAGAATAAGAAGAAGTACTTACCTCATATGAGTTATCCTTTTGAACCATAAAACAAAAGTTTGGAACCTCTTCTTCTTCCTTTTCTCACTTTAATCATCAGCCATATAGCTTTAAAGCTTTTTTTTTTTTCATTATCCCACTTTTCCTTCTTTTTAAGCTTAGGACATTTGAATTTTATGTGACATTTCTTTTCATATTCAAAGCAAGTCACCTCATTCTTCTTCTCCTTGAAGTAAGGTGATGATGATGTCTTCGTAAGGTTCCTTCTCTCTTCTCTTCTTTTCATGAGCACATTAGATCTCCTTGTGAGCATTGCAAATTCCTTTTCCTCTTCCTCTTTTTCACCTTCATCACTATCACTAATGCTTTTTAGCACTTCCTTGTCCTTACTTGATTTGAGAGCAAGAGTCTTCTTCTATACTTTTTCGTTATTATCCCTTTGTCCTCTCAACTTCTTTATTTCCTCATCCTTCTTTATGACTAGATCATGAGTAAGTAGATTGCCAAAGAGGACATTTATTTATACCTTTCCAATTTCTGGATTGAATTCTTATCTACTGTAAACTCTATCAATAAACTTTTTAAGAGGAAGAGATTTAAGAATTTTAGTATTTACCTTATGGTTAATAAGAAATCTTATAAACTTTTTCATGTTTGTGATAACAGAGAGGTGTCCATTAGTCATGTCGGTGAAGATTTCATTATCCTTCATCATGAAGATCTCCTACTCCATCACAAATATCTCCAACCTACTAGATTTGACAGGGGTGGTGTCCTCATGATAGTTATTTAAGGCTTTTTGAATTCCATGTGCAGTTAGACAATGTAGATTTTTACTAATTTCTTCTCTTAACATTGAGCTTAGTAGAATAACCACTGCCCTTTTATTTTTGCTATTGGGCCTTCTATGAACCTCCATCTATTCTCTTCCTTGGAATTAACTCTTCACTCCCATGTATAACTTTAGTTGGTGGCTTTCATTCCTTGACTACAACATCCCATAAATCTACCACATCACTATCAAGGTAAATCTCCATTCTATACTTTCAATGAGTGTAGTTAGATCCATCAAAGAAAGGTTTGAGATAAGTGTTGATTCCTTCGTGTCCATAATCTTTTCCTCACATAGTTAATGCTTGAATTAAGGTCTCCCTCCAATACCATTTGTTAGCCTTTGTGCACTAAAAAGGGGTGGGTTGAATTAGCGAAAATTTTAAAATTTTGGAAGGAGGTTTGTTACACAAGTTTTAGAAGAAGTAAAAGAAGAATAGAACACATAATAATTTATAATGGTTCATGTATTAACTAATCCTACATCCACTCTCTAATTCTTCCAATTAGGTGTTCCATTAATACTCAATGGTGTTTTGAAAGGCTCACACATAATCTTACAACTTATGTTTTGCAAAAGCTCACACATAACCTTACAAGTGTTTCCCATGGCTAACAATCAAACCTATACCAAAGTTTCCTATTGGCTTACTCTTAAACCCTATCTCAAATGGTGTTTAAAGCTCATACTGAGCTTCTTATAATTTAATAACAAAGAGTAATTAAAAGAGAGAAAGTTAAGAAATAAATTTGTAAGAGTTTGTCTTTTGTTAATGATATTCTCTTGCATTTATGTCCATTTGGTGGAGTATTTATAGGATACCCTTACCAAAGAGATGTTAGAGACAAAACAATGCCTAAATCTCTAAGGTATGCTAAGAAAATATGCATTTAAAGTTTGTCAAGCCATAGTCACAGTTGCTATAGGTAAATCGAGGTTGCTATTTGCCTTTCATTCTAGATTTTGCCTAGTCATGGTTGAGATCTTTAATTATGTGTAACGACTAGTGACACGTGGTAGTTTGACATTACTCCTTTAGAAGACTAGCCATTAGACCCATTTATTAGTTTTTGAGTGTTATAATCACTATCTCATGGTAGCAACTGTGATATGAATTGCGCTGGCTATCTAGTCGCTACTACTAACTGCAATTGGCTCGGTGCAATATCGAGTTCTTTTGTTGGTCTTATCACAATCACGATGGTCATATTGTAGCCATGACATAGGAATTTGTAATAGTCTTATAACATGTGGTTTATGCTGGATATAGCTTTGAAATCCCCTTAAACTTGATTGAATGTTGCGATCACTATCAAGAATGTAATTCTCACTGCAATTGCTTTTGTCTAGTTTGTGTCCAAGACTTCACTTGGTAGTAGTTACAATTTTAAGGGTGAAGGTCGCTATATATAGGTATTTCTTGACTTTATGCTCCATTCAACTTCTAATGGTGTTCTAGCTTAATTTCTGAAATCACCACACTTAGACAAGACATTAGAACTATTCAATCTTGTGTTGTCAAGATCAAAAGAGTATTTGACTTAGGTTTAACCACCTAGTCCAACACTTTCCATCTTCTTTTGATCAGTGAGGTGACAATCACTCTTGGAGACTTCACTTTGCTGACCAAACAACAATTCACGAGTATTCCCTTGCCTATGAATTTTAAGGTGTATGAGCTAGTGCTTCAAAAAGATTACTTGCTTAAGGTCTTTATTGCGTTCCCTTGCTCAAGGGGAGCAGGACTGTGGTAGGTTTAGCATACAGATCGACACATCCCAAGTGATCGACGATAGCTCCGACGAGACGGTTGACAAGCATGCACATTGTTTCCTATTATATGCATTATCAGAGGTCTTATTCTCGAGCGCCTCTGATGTGGCCAAATTTTGCATAGTATTGATGCTGAAGGACCTGGGCCTACTGCACTATTTCGACTAGGGGTCTACGACACTAACGTACCTTTATCAATATCTCAATCGGTGCTTTTGGGACACTGGGTACATGTATGGTGCATGAAGGCTCCTCATCATAAGTATCTCCTTTTTTTTTTCTTTTTTTGTGATTTAGTCCTGTTTGATTGCTTTAAGACTTATATTATCTTTATTTATAGGCATGAGGTGTTGAGTTATGCCTCTTAGAGGGGCTGGACCCTGAGGATGACGTGGATGATGACTACCCTTATTTCTTATGGTAGAGCATCATGTCTTACACGAAGTTTTCCATCATTGCCAGGTGCGCTCCCCTGAACAAGATCACTTCAGACCAAGTATTTCTCGCTGCATAGATAAAATTATATGAGTTATGATTATTCATCTTTTATTACATGGTTTTGCACTTACAATGGTTGTTCATTTTTATTGCAATTGCACCTTGATTAGGGTTTCAAGGAGATGTGGCCTCTAAAGGTGGCAAAGGTAGACGCTATCTCTTACAGCCATCATCTGACGGTAGGGCCCTCCTTTCAAGAGTAGTATTTCAGAGAGTGCAACTTTTGCTACTGTGAGGGCATAGATGAACGACTTGTCCTGTATTGTCCTCCCATGAGCCGATTCTAGGTAAAGGGCCTATGGGGTACGTAGCTCATAGCAATACTATACTATTTGCTAGGGAAGTAGCTATCTTTTGTCAATACTCCCTACAGGTCCTGGATGGTTATAACACTCATGGGGAGTCTTCCTCTATTAGAGGCAGCTATTCAGACATTCCCTTGACACACACCTGATGAGAGGATCATTCTACAACAAGGAGCTACGACACCACTATATAATCTACTCGAAGGTTTGCTACTTCTACTTTTGTTTTTGGCATTGCTGTTGTCCAAGGTTGCAAGTAGGCCTGTGGATCGACCTCTGGATGTGTGGAGCTCATGGCGGTTAGTGACCTAGCTTTTATATTAGAGGTCTAATAGAGTTATGCATAACTTCATTGATTGGGTTTATGATGTCATTATGGATTATTCGATTTACCTGCACGTTTAAGTTGGTTGAGACCACCCACGTATGTATTTTCTTCTTTGCTTCTTTGTACCCTGACTATGATGTGAGCTTTATTTTTTAAGATGTTTCTCTCTTCTTTTTGTAGATTTCTTATATGTAGGCTGAGGCTATGATTGATCTGATTGCTGCCCTGAAGAGGGTTGTGATGCAGCAAACGTGATCTATATAAGTTAGTAAGAGAAAGCAAAAGAATGTGTGAATGCATGGTTATGATTTATATTTTGTGTCTTATTTATCCTAACCTTCCTATTTCTTGCAGGAAACGATCTAATGCCTAAACGGGGAGATTAGAGAGAAAGATCAACATCTGGCGAAGGCAGATAATAAGGCTTTAGCCTAGGCTGCTACGGAGCATAAGTATGTGGCAGTGGATGGTGAGATTGAGGATTTCGAAGCGACTCCCTCTAGAAGTAGAGGCAACTGAGTTCTAGAGATCCTCTATTTAGCTTTTAGGACAATTTTTTTCCCTTTTTTTCCATTTTAGTACAATACATTTAGTTGTTATTGTGTATAGTTGTACAATTTATTAGGTTATTTAACAACCTTCATTTTTGGAAGCTTGCTTAGGATTTTTTAGGGTAAACTATAGTGACATTGTCTCCATTTTTGTTTAAACATTGATATTTCATCATTTAAATGTAGATGCATAATTTTGGCCTGTGATTGTATGTTTCTGAATGTGCATTATCATTCTTTTCATATATGCACTTCTTAAAGCATATACAATTATCAATTTAAGCTCAAAATACAAATAAGGAGCTGCCCAATCTCTTCCCAGAATCTGAGGGTTATACAACCCTGCTGGATGACACTGATATTTCATATTTTAAATACAAATGCATAATTTTAGCTTGTGAATGTATATGTCTGAATGTGCATTGCCATTCTTTTCATATATGTGCTTATCAGAGTAGGTATAAATATCAACTTAAGCTTAAAGAAAAAAAAAGGAGTTGCCCAATCTCTTGCCATAAATCTGAGGGCTATACAACCGAAGATGAGGTCTGTGCAGCCCAGTTGGATGGTTATACAGCCTTAGGCAAAGGCTATATAAACCCGCTAGCCTTCTTTTTTTTTTGTAAATACCTATTTCATATTTGCTCTCTACACTTATTACTTCCCACTCCTAAACCATTCCAAACGAGTTTCTAAGGTCTCTTTCTCCCTAAATCTAGTATGATCTACAATGGGCGAGTCTTTCAGCTCTTCACTACCTCTTTTCTATCTGCTTCAACACTCACTTTCTATGGGCAACATGTGACTTATAGAATCCCACTACCCATACTTTCAGTTCGAAGATGTGGAGATATGCCCCTACTAGAGGAATTCAGTGTCATTCTCAATTCTTGTGTTACAGTAGCATACCAGATTGCATTACCTCTGTTGGATTACCCATATATTTGAAAGATGGTAGAGCTATTTGACATACAACATGAAGAGGTACCCAAGTACACATTGGGTAGGGAGACGATCCTCATAGTTCCTTTTGTCACTCTTTTCCCTTTTAAGGGCCATGCTTTGATGGCTCACACTCGTATTATAGTAGTTATTTTGATGGGTAAGTATTTGTTGCAAAGGATGATGGAAAGATTGACTTATAGATCTTGCCAATCTTGGAGGGAGTTGAGTCAAGGAGGACCCCTATACAGATGATCTTTGGCAAGATCATCATGGGACTTGATAGAGTAGCCCTTAATATTAGTGATTCTTCTACAAGGAGACTACTATTACTTCAGGTAAAAGTTTCTCTTGTAATAACTTTTCTTGTATATGTCCTAACTTTTGCTTGGACCACCCTTATGGGTTTTCAATCCAACGGGTTGCTCATTTTTGCTTAGGTTGTCTTTTCGAATTTTCAACTTAACAAGCATATTTTTATTTTGCTTTTTATTCTTTGTTATTTTTCTTTTTTCAGATATGGCTGCAAGAGAGGTTAGGACTATTGATGGCCCCTATTATTGATGCGAGGCTTTATTACCAGTAACATCATTCAAACCGTTATCTAACGAGGCTAGCTATTACTAGAGACAAATGGGCTGAGTAAATGTCTCACATCACTGCCACTGATATCCATTATAGCTATCCATTGTGGAATTTGTTGCTTGTTACCATGAGGACTTATTGGGATTGTGTCATCCTTTTCATTTTGTCTTCAAGCATGTTTTATGACCCAACTCACGTACATCGCCAGTTCAACGCTCCTCAGTTAGAAGTGCAATTCCTTCCTTCATTTGTGAAGGGTTCCTAGTCCTAGCACTCCCCTAATAAGGTTAAGGCTACATAGACTAGTCGTCACATATATGACTTCTACATTGGCCAAGATCCATAACATGATGATGATACAAACTCCATGGCATGGTTACATAACTTTTAGATCTATAGACATCACATTAGCAAATAGTAGACAATGATCTTTTCTAAAAAAAAAGTCTATGTTATATTTACTTCTAATTTAAAAGTATGTATGACTCATTCACTTTAATCATGCAAGCGTATTTCCATTTGATATTATGCTTGGCATTAATCACTTATATTTTATATATTTAGACATTAATTAAATGCATGACTTATACTTTTAACATTAGCACACTAGATCATCTCGTTGTCTTGCCCAATACCTTTGTTTCACTAGTCTTTTGCTTATTCTTCCTTATCTTCTTTATCGTCACTCAGTTGTTCTTGTCAATGGTCTCCTAATGGTGAGTCATATTGTTTCGATTTTTACTCTACCCATTAGATGTATTGTTATGCTCTAACTTTTGATTAAACCGCCTTTTCGAGTTTTTGACTTAGTAAACCTTTCTTTTTTCTTATTTTTATTTGTTTGTTTTTATTATCATGCCTTAACTTTTGCCCAAGTTGCCCTTTTGGGTTTTCAATTTAGCAGGCTAATTTCTCTTTTCTCACACCTCACACGAAATGCCTCTTCAGCTAGTCTAGGTTTACCGACTTGGTGAATTCATTCCCATCCATATCTACTAATTTAACCATGCCACTTAAGTATATTTGTTTGACCATGTAGGGACCTTCCCAATTTCACTTAAACTTCCCTCAAGGATCTTGAATTTGAGATCGTATTACCTTTAGCACTAGATCACCAACACTTATCATGCTTGGATTAACCTTCTTGTTAAATGTGCGAGCCATTCTAGCTTAATACAATTGGACATGATACAGGGCCTTCAATCTCTTTTTGTCCAGTAGAGCTAGTTGTTCAAATCTATTTCTTATCCATTGGTACTTAGGAATGTTAGATTCAACCAAAACCCTTGGAGATTTCACTTTTAACTCAATTGTAGGACTGTCTCAATCCCACACACTAAAGAATATAGTGTCATCCTGACCGATGTTCTTATTAAAGTTTGATAACCCTATAAAGCAAAAGGTAATTTCTAAAACCGGTCTTTGCACATCTCCACTATCTTAGCAATGATGTTTTTAACATTCTTATTTGCTGCTTCTACTATTTTGTTAGCCTGTGGTCTGTAAAGTGATGACTTGTGGTGGACCAAGTCATATTTTCCCAATATACCATTGACTTCTGCCTGGAGGTGGACACCATTATCTGTGATAATATGATGTGACACACCATAGTGGTGGATGAGGTTTTTCTTGAGGAACTGCGCCATATGTTTAGCTTCCAACTTACCAAAGGCCTCAGCCTCTACCCATTTCAAAAAGTTGACCACCATTGCTACAATATATTTGTACCTCCTTATAGAATTCAACCTAATTTCTTTGATTACATCGATCTCTCAACCTCAAATGGCCAAGGTGAGGTTAAATTCTTTAACTCGGTTAGTGATAAATGATTGAGACTACCATGAACTTGACATTCGTGACAATTTTGAACTTTTTAAATACAGTCAAGCTTCATAGTAGTTCAGTAATACCCCAATCTCAAATTTTTCTTTGCCAACACTTTACCATTTATATGGAGACCACAGACCCATGCGTGCACCTCTTCTATTATTCTACCATCATCCACCTCTGCCACGTATCGCAAATGAACTCCGTCAGGCATTCTCTTATACACTACCCTGTCACAAAACCATGAATTGTGAAGACAACCATGGGATTAATCTTTGTCCTTTTTCTTAGCCTCTTCAGGGTGTTCATCGCTTTCCAAATACCTTTGTATATTAAAATACCAAGGGCGATTCTCTATTGACACCTACATTACTCTCGTATCCTCTTAATATGGCACCTCAGATCATAGTGTTATAAGTGGTTTTATAGTCATTGCCTCCAGCCAATCCCAAATAGAGATTAAAGTAGCCAAGGCATTGGTCAATGCATTCTCTTCTCTTGGCAAATGATGGAATATGGCTCTCTAAAAACTCTATATGAACCCCTTTATATGTTCCAAATATGGGCTTAAACGTTATTTCTTTCGTTATATGTGAAATGACTAGCAATGAGTCCCCAAACACCTTTGCTATTTTCACTCTTATTTGTTTCAAGAGCTTAAGACAGAGTGCACATGCTTCATACTCAACCATGTTATTAATGACTTTATAGTCCAACTTCTTACAGGGAAAAGCTCTCCCTTTGGTGATATCAAAATTACTTTTACACTTGGTTCTTTCTTGTTTACTACTCCATCGAAGTATACTCTCTATCATTGAGGCTTAATTACTCCTAACCCTTCATCTAGGAACTAGGGCCCTTCAAACTTTTCTTCTTTAAGAGGTTGTTTTGCCAGATATTCTAAGATTGCCCACCCTTTGATCAACATTTTTGCTTCATGCTTAATATCGAACTCAATTAACAGAATCAACCATTTTGCCAAGCTTCTTGTTAGGGAAAGGGACTCATTCAGGTACTTAACTAGATCAAGTTTGGAAACCAATTCCACAAAGTATGACTAAAAATAATGCCTCAATTTCTTTGTCACCCAAATCAATGCCACACAAGTCTTTTCCATATGGTTGTACTTTACTTCATAGGACAATAACTTTTTACTAGATAGTACATCACGTGTTCATTCCCTGTTCCATCTTCCTAAGCTAACAATAAACCAACGGGTTTGTCTTTTACTTTCAGATACAAAATTAGTTATTTTTATAGCTTTAGTGGCTTTCACACCAGAGAAGTGGTCAGATAGTCTTTTATTTTCTCGAATGCCTCCTAACATTATTCATTCCACTTCACTAGCTGATCCTTTCTTAATAATTTGAACATCAACTCATAAATAGGAGTTAGTCTTATCATAAACCCACTAATGTACTGCAAGTGACCTAGAAAACCTTAAATCTCCTTATTTATTTTAGGTGTAGGCATATTCTGAATTGGTTTTATTATAAGTCGGCTAATGTACTACAAGCGACCTAGAAAACGTCGAATCTCCTTCTCTATTTTAGGTGTGAGTATATCCTGTATTGCCTTTACCTTATTTGGGTCCACTTCAATTCCCTATTCACTGACCACGTGCCCTAGCAACTTTCTAGAGGTGACCCCAAACACACACTTCTTCGGATTCAACATCAATGACCCACTTTTGGTATTTCTATAGAGCCTTAAAATGTCATTCCCTTATTTCTAACTTCACCCTTATATCATCTACTTACACCTTTACTTCTTTATGGATTAAGTCATGCAATAGAGTAATTGTCATTCGTTTGTATGTTACTCCTGCATTTTTCAACTTGTTGGCCTTAGGCATCAAGAAAGAGGGAGGGGGGGGGGGGGGGTTTGAATTGGTGTATAAAAAATTAAAATAAGAGAGTAGGAAGATAGATGAGTAGAAAAGAGACACAAGATTTATAGTGGTTCAAGTATTAACCAACCCTATGTCCACTCCCCAATTCTCTACAATTGGGTATTTCACTCACTCAAATGGTGTTTTTCAAGCTCACACCTAGTTTTTACACTTTGTGTTTTCAAAGGTTCACATAACAACATATTACAAGTGTTTTCCAAGGCTAACACTAAAAGCTCTCTCAAGTGTTTTCTCAGGCTCACATTAAAACTTTTCTCTAGTGTTTTTATAGGCTCACACTTAAACCTATTACAAATGGTGTTTATGCTCACACCAAACAATCACTTAAAGAATAAAAAAGATTAAGTAGCAAAATTGCAAGAGTTTTGGTTACAAATTAATGAATTCTCTTGCATTTACATATGTTTGGTGAGGTATTTATAGCCTTTACCCAATAAAGGGACGTTGCAATAAAGCTGGTAGCAAATCTCTAAAGTATGTTATGCAGATTTTGCATTAAATGCTTGTCAGGCTTTATTTGTGGTCGTTGCTACTCTTTTGCGGTTGCGATTTTGCAATTTCCATATGGGAGCTAAAAATTGCGGCAGAAATCTCCGTTTATGTCTAACGACTAATGTGCGTGTCATCTTCTCATTAGTTCACTAGGAAAATATAGTTCTTACCTTTGACATGCTCACAAAAGTAGTGATCACAATTTTTCTTGTACAGGGCGTGACTTAGGATGCCAATTCGTCTGTCAAAATATTCATCTTCTTCTTCATGAATCGCTTTCGCTACCCATAAGTTGCCATCATGATTTTTGTCTTCTAACGGAACCTGGGACACTTGTCATGCTGTGGTTATGGACTTGATTCCCTCTTGAGTTACTTTGAAAGTCGTGGTTGTGATTGAGGCACGACATTCACCGTAAATTTATCTGTAACTTTGGCACTCCCATCTTTGGATGAATCGCGGTAGAGAAGTGGCCCGTGAATTCGTCTGTCTAATTTTCAACCTGTCTTAAGCTAAGTCGCGGTCACAATATTTAAAGTTGCAGTCGCAAATTAAGAAACACTTTGTTTTCTTTAGAGATTATGAACTCCATCAAACTTCCAATTTATAGATTAACTTAAAACTGTAAAACAACATTTAGTTGAAACATTAGAATTGATCAATCTCCTTTGTCAAGATCAAAAGAGATCCAAGACTTAGGATTAACCATCCTAGTCTAACAATCTCTCCCGTTTTGATTTTAACAACTTAGATTGATCTAAAGGGAAAATAATGCAGAAATATGAAGTTGGAGTGTAGTATGATTCAATGAATACTTAAGGTAAAATTTCCTAAGTTTGATAGTTTGATGCATCCCCTCACCTTAAGCTATTTTTTGCAAATTATTTTCTCTCCCTCATAGACTTATATTGTTTCTAATTTCTATCTCTCCCCATTTGGCAAGATCAAAAAGAGAGTGCAAAAGGGAAATGAAAATAAGCATAAGTGTATATAAGGAGCAAAATAAGATTGCAAATCATAAAGATAAAGTTCATCAATCACATAAGACAAGAATTTGCAAAGAAACACAAATTTATTTAATCACATAAAGATAACAATGGGATCACAATATTTTTAAACATAAACATAAATAAATAACAAAAACAAGAAAATACAAAAGATCCCTAATCTAGAGGGCTGGAGAATCATCATCATCTCTAGAAGTTTCTTCTTCTTGCTCATATGTGACTCCTTTTGCTTCATCCCCATCCTCAACTTCTTCATTGCCATCTTCATCTTGTGTATCTTCAAATTCGGTGTAGTCTGGAAGATGACAAGGAGGAACCCCCAACTTGTCTTGAAGATCCACCATGTCATTATGAAGATGTGAGAGAAATAGAAATCTTCTTTTCATCATTCTCATAATCTTGTCCAATTTCCAATTGATAGTGGCAAGAGACTATTTGGACTTGGGTTTTAGTTGAGAAGGAGGGACTGGAATTGCTCCTTCTTCAATGTGGAGCCTCTTCCTCTTAGAAGCTTGTGAAGTTTCCATTTTCTTGGCCCCAAATGCACCCAGGGTGTAGGCATAAGTATCCAGGTGTATGGCTTTAGCATTTATAAGGTAAGTGAGGTCAAGAAAATTTTGGGAAGAAAGAAGCTTCTTGGCAAGGAATTTTTCTTTTTCGTTATCAAGTGCTCCAATGAACTGATAAATGGCAGTGATGTTTGAAGGCAGAAGGAATTGACTCTTGGGTTTGGTACTCATGTAAATCAATTAATCCATAAGGTATCGACCAATTTGTATGGGTTTATTTTTGACAAGGCAGAAAAGGATTGCCAAGTCTTTTTGGAACACTTTTTCGTTACCATCACCTCTTACATTTACGGAAAAGGTGATGATACAATGGAGTATCCAAAAGGGTAGGGATTTGATGTGTTTGGCCAAAGATGAGTTAGGGTTGTGTTTGGTTTCAATGGAGATTTTCGATCAAAACTCGAAATAGATAACATCAAGCACGAAGATTATGAAAGGGATGTTTTCTTTGACTTGTAAATTGAAAAGAGAAAAAAGTTTTTCAAAAGTTATGTAGAAAGGATCACCAAAGGCCCAAAATACTAACTGATATTGACCCACGGGAGATTCGACTTTGCATTTAAGTTGGACGGTGCACATGAATTTTCACATGACCTCTTTATATTCGGGTTCATCTCGAAAGATGAACTCGTTCCAGCTAAGGTTTGAGAGAAAAGCACGAATTTCATTATTGATGCCCAAGGTTTCTAACAAAAAAGTGGAGGGGATCTTATTAGGGAGGATAATCTTGGAGGAATTGGCTTTATACCTTTTTTTTCTCCTCCTTAGTGACTCTCTTCATGAGTTGGAGTGCAGGGGGTGCAGAGGGTTGAGCCATTCCCTTTCCTTTTTCTGCTCTTGTGATCTTTTTTAGGGCCATTGCAAGGGATGTAGGGAATTTGGAAGAATTTGATAGCTTTGAAAGTAAGAGAGTTTGAGAATATGATGAAGTGATGAGAATCACTATTTGAAGGCTTTATATAGCCATTAAAAGGGTATACAAAAGGCTAGAAATGGCTAGAAAAGGTTAAATGAAAAGTTGGAAATGGTTGGCCATCAAATCACTTAATGACCAGGTGGTTACCTAAATTAGCGTTTACGAAATCATCAGTCGCGACTGCGAATTTTGGAAATTATGAGTAACGGGCAAATTTTCCTCGAGAATATGAGCCCCAACGGTCAAAATTTGAAAATTAACCAAAATTTGTCGTGGAGCGGAAATTTCGCGACTGCTATTTGATGTTTGGTAGCAAGGTGATTTTGACTTGTAATTCGCTACCGTGAAGGAAGGATAGCGATAGCGAATTATAAGTCAGCAAGGATAAGAATGAAAAACCAAGTTTTGAAAGAATCAAAATTGTGATCCACAAGGAAACTGCCATTCATAAAACATAAGACATACAAACAACACACATAGCATTCATACATAAGATCATAATTTTCACTTTAGGGAGCTTCCATCAAGCATTCCCAATTCTCTCTTAATGAAGTTCGTTCTTTCTTCATTTAGAGGTTTAGCAAAAATATCTGCAAGTTGATGATTTATATTAATAAATTCTAACATAACATCACCCTTTTGCACATGATCTCTAAGAAAATGATGTCTAATATCTATATGTTTGCTCCTAGAGTGTTGAATGAGATTCTTAGAAAGATTGATAACACTAGTGTCATCACATGAATAGGAATGTGATCAATCACTTTGCCAAAATCCTTCAATTATTGTTTCATCTAAAGGGCTTGGGTGCAACAATAACCCGCAACAACATACTTGGCTTCCACGGTGGATAAGGCAATTGTCACTTGTTTTTTATTAAACCAAGAAACTAGGCATTCTCTTATAAATTGGCAAGCCTCGGAAGTGCTTTTTCTATCTAGTAAGCTACCCTTATAATCCGCATCTGAATATCCTACGACACTAAAGGAAGAATCCTTAGGATACCATAAGCCTAAGCAAATTGTGCCATGCAAATATTTAAAAATCCTCTTAACAACATTCAAATGAGACTTTTTAGGAGAGGATTGGAACCTAGCACACATATAAATAGTAAACATGATATCTGGCCTAGAAATAGTAAGATAAAGTAGAGATTCGATCATATCTCGATATTGCTTTTCATCTACCGTCTTACCTGATTCATTCTTATCTAGCTTGATGGTACCATTCAATAAGGTTTTAGCTTCTTTGCAACCATCCATGCCAAATTTCTTGAGTATCTCCCTTGTGTATTTAGCTTGGTTGATGAAGATCCCTTTGTTGGATTGCTTGATTTGTAGACCGAGAAAGAACTTGAGCTCTCCCATCATGCTCATTTTGAATTCCCTAGTCATACACTTAGCAAAATCCTCACAAAGAGATTCATTAGTAGCACCAAAAATGATATCAACAATATAGATTAGAACAATTAATGTGTCATGTTTGTGCTTTTTAACAAATAGTGTGGTGTCCACCTTTCCCTTTTTAAAGTCATTTTTTAAGAGAAACAAACTAAGCCTTTCATACCAAGCTATTAGAGCTTGTTTGAATCCATATAAGGCTTTATTCAATTTAAAAATATGGTTTGGAAAACAATGTCACTCAAAACCAAGAGGTTGTTCAACATAGACTTCCTCCTCAATGATTCCATTTAAAAATGTACTTTTCATATCCATTTGATAGAGTTTAAAATTCATGTGACATGCAAAGACTAAAAAAATCCTAATGGCCTCTAATCTTGTTACAGGGGCAAAAGTTTCATCATAATCTATGCATTCTTCTTGGTTGTATCCCTTAGCAACCAATCTAGCTTTGTTTATAGTGATGCAACTTTGCTCATCTAACTTGTTCCTAAACACCCACTTATAACCTATAATTAGGTGTTCTTTAGGCCTAGGGATAAGTTCTCATACCTTATTTCTCTCAAATTGGTTGAGTTCCTCTTGCATAGCAAGTACCCAACTTTTATCATCAAAAGCCTCATCAATTGATTTTGGCTCAAGTTAAGAAACAAATGCAAGATTATTATCTAAAAGATTGAATTGTGATCTAGTACTTACACCTTAGATGCATCACCAATGATCAAGTCCTTGGGGTGATACTTGGAAAATCTCCAATCCTTAGGTAGATCTTGGCTTGGCTCTGCTTATTGTTGATATTATTGGTCTGCATCTATTTTTGATGAATCACCTTCTTCCTTATCTTCTTTTCTTGTAAAATTTTCCAATTCCAACGTCTCAAAGTCACCTACAAGATCATCAACAAAAACACCTTTTCCAAGATTAAGTATACTAAATTCATCAAAAACAACATTCATAGACTCTTCAACTACCATTGAACTCTTATTAAAGACTCTATATGCTTTGCTTAATGTGGAATATCCCAAGAAGATACCTTCATTGGTTTTTGAATCAAATTTCCCAAGATTATCCTTGGTGTTCAAAATATAACACTTACATCCAAATACTCTAAGGTATGATATCTTGGGTTTTCTACCATTCCATGGCTCATAAGATGTTTTATTAAGAATAGGTCTTTTAAAAACTCTATTAGCAATATAACATGAAGTATTTATGGCTTTGACCCAAAAGTAATTTGGTAAAGAATACTCATTAAGCATTGTTCTAGCCATTTCTACCAATGTTTTATTTTTCCTCTCTACAACACCATTTTGTTATAGTGTTCTAAGAGTTGAAAAAGTATGAAAAACTTCGTTCTCCAAACAATAATTTTCAAATGACTCATTTTGAAATTCCTTTCCATGGTCACTTCTAATAGAAGATATGAAGTAACCTTTTTCATTTTGAACCTTTTTTGCAAAACTTTTGAAAGCATCAAAAGAATCATTCTTATGAGTTAGAAAAGATACCTAAGTAAACCTAGAGTAGTCATCTATTAGGACCAGTGCATAATGCTTTCCACCTAAGCTAGCACTTCTAGTAGGTCCTATCAAGTCCATATGAATAAGTTGAAGGGATCTAGTTGAACTTACAACATTTTTAGCTTTGTGGGAGGCATGATGTTGCTTCCCCATTTAGCACGGACCATATGTCTTGTCTTTGGAGAAATTTAGGTTGGGAAGTCCTTTCACTAACTTTCCTTTAAATAGGTTTTGAAGAAGATCCATGCTTGCATGTCCAACCCTTCTATGCCACAACCAAGCTTTATTGCTTAAAGACATAAGACACTTAAAAGATTGGTTAGCTAAATTCTCTAAGTCAATTGAGTACGTATTGCCTTTCCTTTCACCCTTGAAAATAACCTCATCATCCACCATTGTGGTGACTTGGCATTCCCTAGGATCAAAGGTGACTTTATTACCTTTGTCACACAATTGACTTACACTTAACAAATTATGTTGTAAGCCACTAACTAATAAAACATTATCAATTAAAGAGCAACCATTCTTACCAATGGTTCCAATACCAATTACCTTACCCTTGGCATTGTTACCAAATGTGACACCTCCACCTTCTTTTTCTTTCAATGCCATGAATAGCTTTTTATTTCCAGTCATATGCTTGGAACATCTACTATCCATATACCAATTGCTTGATTTGGTGGCTGCCACACTCCTTTACACAATAAAAGTGAGTTACCTTTTCTTAGTTACCCAAGTATACTTGGGTCCTAAGGAGTTAGGAGTTGAAGGGTCCTTTAATTTGAGGTGAGCCTTCCTAAAATAACGATGAATATTAATGAATCCAAATCTCATGCAATAATGACATTGGAGCCTAGACTTGGGAGTCTTTCTCCTATGCACAAATTTAGTATGAGTAGGTAGCCTTCTCATACCTTGTTTATGTGAATGCATGCATGTACATGTATGATGAGTAGGAGTAGAGAATTTCTTATGAGAGTGAACATGTTGTTTATTGTACATGTAGGCATGGCTAGCTCTTTGAGTCTTGGCTCTTAAGCTTAGGAGAGCCTTCCCTTTTCCCTTAGGCTTAGGAGGCTTAGTGCTAAGAGCACTTTTCTTCCCAATTACCTCAACTC
>CATIWR010545185.1:0-43203 GCA_949677035.1 Omphalea diandra
ATATATAAATAATATTAATATAAAAATAATCCCAAACTTATCTATAGATATATATATATATATATATATATATATATATATATATATATATATATATATATATATATTGAATGTACATATATGCATAACAAAAAACCACAAAATACTTAAATCATATAAACAAATATATATGAATAAGCAATATAGCAAAATTATTTAACTTAGACATTAAATTACAAGCACAAAACTCTCACTAACCAAACATATCTAAAAACTTTACAACACCCATATCACTAACATGTTTTTTGAAAATTATGGGTCTAAGTCATTTGGTTAGAAGATTAGCTAACATCAAATTAGTACTAATATACTCAATCTTAATGTCTCCTTTTTTCTTTAAATCTCTGACTGTAAGATATTTAATTTTTATATACTTAGAACCACTTGAACTCTTATTGTTCTTAGAAAAGAACATAACAGTATTATTATCACAATAGATTCAAGGTGGCCTAACAATATAATCGACCACAAGGAACCCATAAATAAAATTCTTCAACCATATAGCTTGTGTACTAGCACCATAACAAGCAACAAACTCAACTTGCATAGTAGAATAATCTGTAAGTGTTTGTTTAACACTTTCCAACGAAACAACACCACTAGTAAGTATAAAAATATAACCTGAAGTGCACTTCATATCATCTTGATAACCTGCAAAATCAGAGTTTGAATACCCCATTACTTCAAGATCATCCATCCGTCTATAAATCAACATATAATCTTTTGTCTTTTTCAAGTATCTTATTACTTTCTTAGTAGCTACCCAATGATCCCACCCAGGATTAGAAAGATATCGACCAAAAACACTAACAATATATGCAATATCTGGTCTTGTTTGTACTTGGGCATACATCAACCCGCCAACAACACTTGCATAAGGAATATTATTATTGGTTTGTTTCTCTATATCACTTTTAGGGCATTGTCCCTTACTAAATTTATCTCTTTCACAACAGGAGTATCAACACCTTTGCAAAATTGCATATTAAATCTTCTGAGCATACGATCAATATAGGCCATTTGAAAAAGACCTAATAAATGCTGAGACCGATCACGACAAATCTCAATAATCGAAATAAAAGATGTCTCTCCAAGATCTTTCATATCAAAAGTCTTAGTAACTATTTAGTCTCATAAATCATCCTCATGCCATTACTAGCAATCAAAATATCATCAACATATGAAACAAGAAATATGAATTTACTCCCACTGATTTGATGGTAAATGCATTGATCTATCTTGTTCTCTATGAAATCAAGTGAAGTGACTACCTTAACAAATTTGAGATACTATTGACGAGAAACTTATTTGAGACTATATATAGATTTCTTCAGCTGACAAACCAAGTGTTCTTTACCACTTTCCTTAAAACCCTCAGGTTGCACCATGTAAACTTCCTCACCCAGATCACCATTCAAGAATGTCATTTTGACATCCATTTGATGCAACTATAAATCAAAATGAGTAACTAAGGCCATAATTATTCTCAAGGAATCTTTAGTGGAAACATGGAAAAAAGTCTTATTATAATCAATATCCTTACGCTGTGTAAACCTTTTAGCAACCAATCTGGCTTTAAATTTCTCAATCTTTCCTTTAAAATCCTTCTTAGTTTTGAATATCCATTTGCAACCTATGGGTTTATGATTAGAAGGAATTTCCACTAGTTTCCAAACTCTATTATGACTCATTGATGTCATCTTATCTTTCATAGCATCGATCCACAAATCAGAATAAACACTATTAACTGTCTTATCATAAGATACAAGATCAACAACATGACCTATATGACAATCACCTTCACCAAGATAAACCTCATAATCATCTGAAATTGTTGATCTTCTCGCCCCAATAAACCTTCTAATAGGTAATGCTTCAACTACAACATGCTCTAAAGGATTCTCAATAGGAGGTGGAAGATCAATTGCACCCTCACCATCACCACCTACTTGAACAGGAACCCTTATGATCTTTTCATGAAATGAAGGTAAAGGAATGGTTGCAATTTCACTTTGTACATCATGAATAGGTCGTTGAGAAATGTCTAGATCAACAACATTCATCTCTAAAAACTTTGCAATCGTGGACTCTACAATCCTTGCGCCACGTGTAGGACAATCAAACTTGTATCCTTTAGAATGGGTTGGGTACCCAGTAAAGTAACAATGAGAAGTTTTAGGGTCAGTCTTTTTTTTTATTTGGATTATATATTCTAACCTCAATTGGACAACCCCAAACACGAACATAGTTCAAACTAGGTTTTCGAGCAGTCCATAACTCAAAAGGTGTTTTAGGTACAAATTTACTAGGGACACGATTCAAAATATAAAGGGCAGTTTTAATAGCCTCACCCTCATAAGAATTCAGGTAAATTAGATCTACTCATCATATCCTTTAAAGACGATTGCGCCTTTCAACGATATCATTTTGTTCAGGATTATCAGATATGGTATATTGAACAACTATTCCACACTCTTGCAAATATTTGGCAAACGATTTCATATGTTGCCCAGTCTTATCATATTTGCCATAATATTCACCCCCTACGATCAGACCTCACATTTTTAATAACTTTTCCTAATTATTTCTCAACCTCAATTTTTTGAAAATTTTGAACATCTCAAGGGCATCAAATTTCTCATTTATTAAGTATAAATAGCCATAACGGGAAAAGTCATCAATAGAGGTAATAAAATATTTATTGTCATAAAGAGTAGGTGAATGAAGTCCACTAATGTCAGTGTGAATAATCTGTAGAAGATCTGAACTTCTATTAGTACCTTTCTTTTTAATTTTAGTCAATTTACCCCTTATACAGTCCACACAAGCATTTAGATCCTCTAAATCAAGAAAATGAATAATGTTATCTTTCATTATTCTTTCAATTCTTTCTCTATATATATAACCTAAACATTTATGTCATAATGAAAAGGATTTTTCTTTAACTAAGGATCGTTTGGTCACAATATTGGCTTCACAAGAAGGTCCACAATCAATAGCATCATCCAAACATAATCTATATAAATTATTGAATAATACACATTCACCAATCAATTTAGAGTCTAAAAACATATTAGCTCTTCTATTACCAATAGCAAAATGATATCCAGTCTTATTTAAAACAGAAACAAAAACCAAGTTTCTTCTAAAAGATGGAACATAAAAGGTGTTCTTCAAAACGAGACAAAATTCAGACTCCAATGTTAACCTAACTACTCCAACTTATTTGACATCTATCTACAAATTATTCCCAACTCTAAGTTTGGATTGTAAATAATGAGAAGAAGAAAAGAGTTTGAAGAATTGTAGAAAATATGTATATATGATAAAGGCAGAGAACCAGTCTTATATACAGACTTACTTTCCTTGTATACAAGCCTATAATTAGGCCAATAATCAAGCCTATAATTAAACATATAATTAAGCCTATAATCAAGCCTATAATTAAGCATATAATTATGATAATTACTACAATTAAAAGATAAACACTCAATAAGAAATTTACAGTACAAGATATAAAAATATTCATATGATTAACACTAACCCTATCAATAAAAGCAAATAAAAGAGACCATAAATTGCTTGAAGATACATGACATGGTATGCCGACTGAACTGAGTACAACCCTAACGAATACAACACATCTTCTGACCGTCTATTGCTCACCAAATGGTAGGGGTGAGTGGGATGCATGAGCCTTGTGACTTGCTTTAACTATGCCCCAGTTCCATACTTCAGCCTCAAATAATTCATGGACCTTAAATAATTAGATGCTGAAGGGACTGAAGAAAGGCATTTGATCTTATTATGACCAGCTCCTCCAACACGCCACACCCAGCAATCAGCCAAGTACTCAAGATCACGAGCAAAATAAAGCATGCAAAATACGTAACCATATCGTGTCTAAAAAGGACAGTATTTTTCAACTTTCCGGATAGTAGAAAATTCATTCCATTCGCGATATATTTATCTTTAAATACTGTCATAAAATATTAAATTTGTAAACCTACTGATTTTGAAAATTTTTCATTGATTTTATAATTGGATTTGAAAAATTCACTAATTTTGAAATTGATTTTAGAAATTATATAATTTTAAATTATACTTGAAGATACTTACATAACAGGTTGAAGGAATTTTCTATTGCTCAAGCAGCAGAATCATTTAATTAACTTATACACTTAATTAGTTACCAGGGTTTACTAATTTATTTTTTTTTTAAATAGAAAAAGAAAAACATCACAAAAAGAAAAGATAGAAAGGTAAAATCTTAAACAACACACCGACATCAATTTCTTAACATTGAAGTATTTATCAATATTAATCAAGTCCAAACTCACATATTTACGTTTAATCTTTATTTTCAATCACATTTACGTCCACTTTTTTGTATACCTACATCTGTCTGATCCCCAGCAATTTGTAATTATAGATATTGATTTTATTGCTAATGGGCATTATATTATAGTGGAGGGAAAATAAATAAATGATTCCCAACGTATCAGATGGGAGGAACGTGCCTTATCTTAGACTTTTGGATAAACCATTAATCATTCCAATCTAAATTTTGTATGACTCTGCTTATTGTGCCAATATCAATAACTTTGTACTGTATGATGTAGAGGTCACTTTAAAACAAATTCAAATTTTTTACTAAAGCTTGACTGAAATTGAAATAATTTAGTGAAAATTTTATATTTAATATATTATTATTAAATTGATTATTGTCTTAAGATAATAATAATAATAATAATAATAATAATAATAATAGTGTGATTATTTAAAAAATCAATGATTCAAATCCCATCCACATAAAATTGATCTGCATAATATTAAAATAAATAAATAATTTAATCTTAAAATTGAATTAATTATTTCAAATTTTAGTAAAAGTTGTAAAAAATGATTAAAATAATCACAAATTTTAAAATTTGAAGATCCTGATCTCAAATATTCTTTAAGTAATCCAAATCAAATGTTGTTTTGTAATGCTAAAAAAAAAAGGCCAGTTCTTCCATATTTTTATTACAAATCAAAAAACTCATTTGTTCTATCTAGAATGATAGTTTTAGATCAATTTGAAAATTCAACTCAAATTTAATTCAATTTAAAAATTTAAAATAAATCAAATCCGAAATAACTTAAAAATTTTTAAGTTAAATCCAATATAATCTAACTCAATATGCAATTCAATATAAATAATTTGATTTAAATTATTAAAAATATTTTAATTTTATTTAAAAATAAAATTTTATTTATTTATTTTAAAAGTTAAATTTAATAACTCAACTTAAAACTTAAAAGGAAAAATCTAACCAAAATTCTTGAAAATATATCTTGTACAAAAAAAAAAATTCCTTTTAAATATATGGACTTTCATTTTAGATGAATTTCTAGCCTTTGACAGTATAAAATAAACTTCAAGCTTAAGATTTGATGAGCTAGCACTCCTAATCAACATATAATAGTTTGGCCCATTCCAAAATAATCCAATTCAGATGGTCACGTCAGTATACTAAAACAATGTCATTTCAGAAGAGATGAAACGATGTCGTTTTTAGCCAATATTAGTTTAAAAACGGGGATGAATAAAATTGGGGATTAGGGTTCTTCAATCCTCAATTTTGCCACTCGATAAAGAAATCTCTCTTATCTCTCTTTGTTTCTCACTTTAGTCCTCACTTAGTCGAAATGAGTTTAGTGTCGAATGAGTTGTCTGAAAATGTGATTAGAGATTATCACGATTATCCTGTTATCTACATTTATGGGAAACAGACTAGGTTGAGGTCATCGTCGACAAATGCAAACCCTGTGAGGCAATTCTGGTGTTGTGTGTAGGATGATGTATGTTCTTGTTTTAGTATAACTTCATTTATACATTTATCATTTGATTTTGAGTTTATTGTTCATTTTGTAGGGAAGGAGCTGTAATTACTTTATCTAGAATGATGAACCTGCAAATGTGTTCATGGTCAAAGTGCTCAATGCATTCAAAAGGGAGGCTAGGCATCTGATTTCAAGCTTTTCAACAGATGGAGGTTTAATTGTGTTACCCAATGGAGTGGAAGAGGAATTAAAGAAATGCAAAGCAGAGAATGACGTGTTGAAGCTACAAATTATTGCACTTGAAGAAGAAAAATGCAAGATGAAGAAGAAAGAGCTTTGTTGCAAATGAGGTTGTGTTGTATGTTTAGGTCTACCGGTTTGTAAGCATATATTTGCTTAGGATAGTATGTTCTGGGTCATCTGGGTCATTTTGTGAAGGGTGTACTTGTTGTATTGACCTAAACCCCAGTGGAAATTGAAACTTTGTGATATATTAGAGAACCATCCTTTAATGAATCTGACATTCCATAACTTTTGACTTATATAGCTAATATTGCTTGTGTTTTATATGTTGTTGGTTTTGTGATATATTACCTATAGTTTTGTGTGTTTTTTGTGTTGTTGGTTTTATGACATATTGCTACTGTTTTTATGTTGTTGATTTTTGTGACATATTGCTTCTGATTCAAATGGATTAAGCTTTTTATTGGTTTGTGAATTGAAACAACAATAACAACAATAATAGAATGACTTATGTTTTATTGTCATTGTTGCTTTTGATATGTTTTACAACAATAACACAACTTTTGTTTTGTTGTTGTTGCTGGTGATCTTACCCAGAAAATGATTGCACACAAGATTAACTACATATCAAACAATTGACACAATAAAAGTGTATGGACAAAATTAAATTAGCCAAATAGAGTTGACACATGAAATTCGATATGACAAATTGTGCATGAACAAAATTAAATTAACCAAATACATTGGATTCAAATTGTATTTGAACATAAAATTTAGCATGAGATTACTGTCTTCTATCGAATATCCATTAATATTTCATATTTAACTTGTATTAACATGAACTTCAATAAAAAACGTCCATAACCCAAAATTCTCAAAACAGACTTCCATTTCCCAAACTTTTACTAACCCAGATTTCCATCAAATCTAGTTTCTAGCAGGATCTTGGACATCTTCAATTGTAGACCTCTGTGATGAGAAAGGTTGGCTACCTATGTCAATTTGTCTTCTATCAAAAGCTGCTAGTCCTTGAGATACCACATTCATTCTATCCCTCGAAGGCATCTACCAAACAATAGAATGAAATAACATGAAATTTTGTTTCATAACTCACTCAATTATAAAAGTAAAAAGTCATAATATCACAAACTTACACTTGTATACATAACTTCAGAGTTAGCAATCAATCAATTTCTAAGTGTTCAATTTTTAAATTTCTAAGCCTTAGTGAATTCCTAACATGATCAACCGAGGCGACGTTACTTTGATTAACTTGTTTTAGTCGTTATGCTTGGGTTTTTAGTTGGGGAATATGGACTTGATTGCCTTTTATGTTTTTCCTTCTCCTTGAATTGGCCTGAGCTAACTCAACATTAGTTGGGCCAACTTTGTTTAGCCTTCCTCTTTTCCCTTATAAGAAATCCAATCATATAATATACTTCATAACTTATCTCATTATGTATATATATTTCTAAATCAAAATCTATCAAAACATAACAATATTTGACTCACTGGAGTTTTGACCGACACTTTGAAATTGGGGTTGTTCTTCTCCTTGCATGTTCTCGTGTTATTGGGGTTGTTCTTCTCCTTGCATGTTCTCATGTTATGCCTAACTCCCTTATAAATAGGCATGTCATTTGAACACCTAATTACATGAGTTTGGTTGTTTGCGTCTTTGGATTATGAACCTCTTTGGCTTCTCTCCTCCTTAATTTGTTATGCCTGTCTGGTTGAACTTTGAAAGGTAGAGGCAATACTGTTGCACTGAATCATTCGGCTACATTTCAGGCCCATTAACTGGAAGCAGCACAAAATTCTCATGAGTAGTTATGAAGTTTTGAACACTAAAAAATGGATCCACATAATCTACCATGTCCTTCTTCATATAATGAATTGTGACAAATCCATGTACACAGGGAATACCTAATAATGTCCACCATTGTACATTATTAACAATAATAGCTCTACCTAAAATATATAAGAAATTAAAGGCATTAAAAAATTACATACCCGTTAACATCCACCACCTACAACTGCATGAACGTGCCACAAGGTCAACTGTAAACTGGTCACTGAATATGTGCACTTGAAATTTGCCCTTGATAGTCGACTTCACAGTGCAATGCCTTACGGATTTTCTGATGGCTTCTAATTTTTTCCTAATTCTTGGACATATTTTGTCCTTTACCTTTTTCATGATTTTTATTTGTTTTTCCATCCTTATCATTAGTAATTCCCTAATGGAATCCAACATATCAATAATTTCTTTCTCCCTTGCACTTTTTATGTATCCATTAAATGTTTCGCAAATATTATTGCCAACCATATTTGATTTGCACTAGTCTCTATATATGCTCCACAGAAGGACTTTGGACATAAAATCCTTATAAGCTTCAACTAACTCCTTCTTGATTCCATCTAGTTTCCTTTGAGTTGCTCTTGATTTAGACACTTTACTGCATTCCATAATAAATCTTACTTTTCACCCTTAAAGCTTTTCTTTTTCCAATTTGCCCATATATGCCTTGCACAGTTTCTATGCTCATCATTAAGGGTTAACTTCTTAATTGCATTCATGAGCCCCTACCCAAACATAATAAATTATTAATATATTGATATAACTTACATAAACATATCAAAAATAACTACTAGTATAATTCATAATGGCTTCATACGTTTTGTTGTTGGTCAGATATGAAAGACCAACCAAATCCATTAATGATATTCATATGATTGAATAAAATCTGTAAGAACTAAGTATATGATAATTGGTTTTCACCTTCAACCACTGACCAAGCAATAGGAAACATCATATTGTCATAGTCCTTAGCCACTACACATAGTAATGCACCACCAGTCACCATTTTTAAAAAAGTTCCATCGAACCTAATTATTTTCCTACACCCATGCATGAACCCATTCTTTAACATACTATACAAAATGTACATACGTTTGAATGTGTATGTGTTTGCAGCTTCATCAAAAACAGTTTCCAATATGAAACTCCCTTCAGGATCAATCCTCATTTGCTCTTGCAGATAACTCCTAAATTTAGTATAATGTTGTTAAAGTGTTCCCCGAATCATGTTTTGAGCTAAAAATCTAGCTTTGTAGCATTGTCATGCATTAACAATTACTCCATATCTTTCCATCATTTCTGCCTCCATTTCCTTACTGACCAAAATGGATTCCTCTTTAACTTTAACATATATTCATTGGCCATAAATTTTGCTGAAACTTGTCGATTATGTTAAACCTTATAGCAATTGTGAACATCAGCCAAGATTTTAATAAAAAAAAGTCTTTTCATGGGGTAACGTACTCCTATATAATCTTTATGGACATCCTTCCACACAATGAGCATCTAATTGTGAATTGGTGTTTTTCACCCAATAGATGTTGTATCCATTCAGAATGGCATTCTTCCTTACTGCTAGCTTACATTTCGTTACATCTCGAAATCTTTGTGCAACCTCAAACTTCAATGTGTTATGATCACACCTTCTATTCTTTTGATGCTCTACAAATAATTCTTCTTTATCAATGCCTGATGGTGTCAATACTTCATCATCATCAATGTCACTGTACTAACCCACTAGACTGTCATTGTCATCTTCATCATCTTCATGGTTAAGCTTGCCTTTTTGTTGATCGCCTACTCTACTAGCTACATTCTCATCATATTCTTCCTCTCTTTGCCTCTTAAATATCTTTCTTCTCTTGTTATTAACAACTTTTGTCAATTAATCATCTGAACTACTGATGTTAACATCGAAATCATTACTATTAAATGAAAATTTTGAATCAGGTACATATTCTCTATTAGGGCCATCATGATATAGCCTTAGATGTTATAGTAATGGATCAGGTCTACCAGCTACATTATTCTCTCCCTTCATTTGTTCACTGTCACCAACATCATATTCTCTCCCTTCATTTGTTCACTGTCACCAACATTATTCACATTATCACCTACCTCCTCTACCAACACTTCTGCATAAACATCAATAATCCTATCTCTAACCCATTTCAACATTTCTAGACATATCATTCTAAAAAAATGTCAACTTGTCATAAAAACCCATCCCAGGCTTTAAGTATGCAATCCTCTTGATACTAGCATATTTTAGCTTCTTGATATCTTCCAAAAAGCCAAAGTAAGAAAATGTGTCTATTGACTAGATGTCTAGATAGCATAACCTTCCCTCAACCCATGATCTCCAACCTTTATTCTTTAAAAACCTCCCTCCATGATGGAAATTTATTGTAAATGAATCCATCATGGAAGATTTTTACACTAGTTACAACAAAAGAAATATATTCACATACACAAATTGTTCAAAGTAATAATAAACAAATTGATTTCCCAAATAAAGACAAAATAGAAGCAAAATAATGGTTACAATTCAATTCTTTCTTCCACATGCAACTCGACACGATGTAATAAACAAATACCCACTATACCATGTTATTTGGACCACTCTCATGCTATTCCTACCATTATTCTTGGTGTTGCATTTTTTCATGAAAAATATATACCTTGAATGCAGGAATGATCCACGTCCCTAATCATAGCAAAACAAAATGGAACAACGAGTGAAACATGTAGGATCAACTTAATGTATAAACAGAGAATCTATTGACGCATTATCAATGGAACAATGTTGATGTTTCAATGCCATTGATGTATGAACACAACACGCTATTGATGTATGAACAGAGTTCTAATGAATGCCAAACGGAATGGAGAGGCAAATTTATGAAATTTTTTTTCGCTTAGGGCAAATTTTTTGATTTTACAATGTTTTCTAACCCCAACTTGTTAGGGCTAAACTTTTTGATTTCACTTAGGGCCAAACGACGACGTTTTAATATGCTAATTAGGAGTGTCAACTCATCGAGTCTAAAGTCTGGAGTTCACTTTATGTTGTCTAAGGCTAAAAGTCCATCTAAAATGAAGGTCGATATATTTAAAAAGAATTTTTTTTTGGACAGGATATATTTGCAACAACTTTGAAAGTTCAGAATTTTTTGTTAGATTTTTCCAAACTTAAAATATGATAAAAAAAATATTTTTTTATATATTAATGACCTAGTCCAATCTATTTACAATATAACATGACTCAATACCAGATCATTATTACTATTCTCGCACCAGAAAATATTAACCAAAGCTTCCTTCTCTTGACCTATTCATCACAGGAAGCAGTGGAGCGTGCATAACGTTTTTTTGGAGCGGTAACAGTTCATATTTGCCAGAAGCAGACAAACAAAGAGTATCGCGCCAAATCCAACTCCCATTGCCGTAACACACATCTCAATAAACCCGCCAATTTGTCCTCACGGTTCCTCCGCTGATCACCTCCTGATTCCAGATCAGATTGTCTCTATTCCCACATTGAAACTCTCAAATCTCATATCAAATCTCAATGCAAGGGGAAACAAAAAAAATACACTATAAAAGCCATCGCTTTTGAGCCTTTGTTTCTAAGAGGATGAATTTTGTAACATTTCTTTAATGTTTTCAGTTGATTTCTCATCGTCATTATTAGTTCTCATCTGGGTTTTCCATGTTTGTAATAACATGTAAGGAAATTTCATCTTGGTTGTCTAGTTTTCTCGGTGAACTAAACAACTGGATTATCAAATTCTTGTAGCATTTTCTAAAGTTTAATTCTTTGTTTTTTTGGTAGATCGGAAATAGTCGGCAGTAGACTGCCGAACTATTAGCGAAATGATATTAAGGTTTAATGCTGAATTGTTTCATCTGGGTTGTTTATATTTTTGCTGTTTATAATGGATTTGTGCATATAGAAGGAAGATAATAACAACTGAGCTTGGATTTTCTAATTTTTCTTATTGATGGCTTCCTCAATGTTTTCTTTGATCTGCATTCTGCATTCTACAGTTGCAATAACATGTGGCTCCTCAATTATGTTCTACCTCAAGGAAATTTCTGTTCTTGGTCATGGTGCGGAGACAGCTCAAAAGCTTTTAGGGTCAACACCACATGACCAATTACTGATCCAAATCTCCAATTCCTTTGCTGGTTTGCTTCTGTTTGTAATTGGGTTTTTAGTATTGATGGTGGCATTTGTGAAAGACAACGAATTTCAAAGCTTTTTTGCTAAAGGGTGTGTATTTCTCCATGTAGCAATGGCTATTTGGAGGTTTTACTTTGAAAGAAGGCTTGAGGATTTGGCTTGGCATTGGCCAAAGCAGGTGATTGGAGATCTTTTGCTTGCATTTTCATGGATTTTCTTTCTGGTGTATACTTGGAGAGAAAAATATGATTAGTCTCTCACGTGGAGCAACATTGAGTTTTTATGCAATTTGGCTGCTAGCACTAATGGTTGTAGTTGTGGATCACAATGTTTTGGTGTCAAATGGGATTGAATTGATGAAGCATTGGCTCTAGCAGATTACTAATGTGATCTTATTCACCCATATTTTTTTAATGACTGTTGTGAATCTTAACTAGTGAGAAATACTGCAGATTTCATATTTTACAATTTTGTTTCATATATTGTAATTTACATTAAATTTTAGATTTGGATAGAAAAGGATAGCTTATATCAGTTCCATATTCTGGTGGTTGGATATTAGGACCTCTAATGACGACGCATCTGCATGTATTTATTACAAACTTGAAGGTACATTTTGCAGTTTGTTGATGGTAATCAAGTGTAATAAAGTCTTTAACTCCTTGGTATAAGTCCAAAGCTTTTTTACTGGATTTGCTGAACTACTCTACCGCCAGTATTGAAATGTGATGTTGCCATTAAGTACATTTATAACATTTCCGCTTTTATTATGGTAGTATTGAGATTTCTCCAATAGCAAGAAGTAGTGAAACAACTGCCCTTTTCCTCAGGAAAGTTGCAGCCAAAGAAGGGATAGTGCATTATTAAATATTAACCGAAGTGGGAGGCCATGTTGAATGTTAGGTTCACATTAAGTTGACTTGCCCACCTAACTCCCCATAATAGGATTTTCTAAATTATCTGCGAGTGGTTCATTTTTGTCTGGTAGAACTTTCTGAACCCCTCAACCAAAATGGCCTCTCTTCTTTGTTGCAGTCCTATTGGAGCAAAGCAACCAAACCATTAGTCATCTAAAATACGTCCTGCCTGCAAATTTACCAACTTTGAGCTCAGGAATAGAGAAAATGGCATACATTATAATACAACTAAGAGCACCATAAATTTCAACATAATATAAATATTAGTTACCATTGCTCATGTAGCTATGCACAAAAACAGAGACAACAGCTTCTTCAAAGTTTAAAATTAAAATTTTAAATTTATTAATTTTTTGAGAAGCTATGAATTTTATATTTTAATGTGCCTTAGTTTTTAAATAAAGCTTGCTCTCAAAACAACATTAAATTAAATTTAAGTTATCTTTTCATCTTTTATCCAGTGAAATGCATAACTTTTTCAATTGAAGCTTATTAATCTAAAGATTCACAAAATAAACATGTACGTTGCAGTTTTATTGATAATTTTGGTCAATGAAGAATATGCTTACTTGTAGCCAGCCATCTCCTCGTAGAAATATTAAACACCATTCTATTTTGTACCATTTTGACATAGTTGTAATTTGACCGTATTTTTCCCAATTGGTTATAATAGAATGCCCGATGAAGAAGAGGAAAAGTAGTTAGTTAAATTGGCATGGGATTTCGAAGATTCTGCTAGGTGTAAAGTTAGAGCTCGGCAACTCTACCAAGAAACCTGGCCTTGCAAGGCTATGCAAAAGAGGTAAAAGAAGCGTGCCTTAAACGCTTAAATGAGACTTTTGGTCCATAAATCCCAAGACCAACGCATACTTAAAGCCCAAATACCTGCCCACATCTGAGCAAAGACAAGGTTTTCCTTGGGCGACATCAATCTAAGGATACAAATTCCCATCACTCACATCTCTAGCCTGTGAACGTCACTTTCCAATCACATTCAATTGAGGTCCTAATCCAACTGTATCAAGGACTGAAAGTGTTCCCACTCTCTTGAACTGCAAGTGCCTCTTCACCAGTTGTAATAATTCTGTCCACCCTTTTAATTTTCCCATCTTAGGAGCAAAAGTATGGCATCCAGAAGTAGGCTAAAACCCACAAAGCAATGAAGATAGAAATCCAAAGCCGAGGAAAGAAAAATCAAAACTTTGATTAAAGGGTATAATAAATACAAGATGGAAAAGCAAGAAGAGGAAGCAGCAACATCAACACCACCGGCATACAAACTAGTTCTAACAATTATGAGCGAAAGAAGAACATGGGTATGTCTATTTGTTCTAGTATATGGAATTCTTTTATTTTGCTCATGGAATTTCTTGAAATCTATACTTTCTTGGTACCAAGAGCAAGCCCAAAGCACTTCTGCATCGTCTGGTTGGCCTGCCTTGTACGCATCTGTGCTTCTTGGTGCAGTCTTTGGACTTCTTTCAATGATTGCAGCTCTTGCTGTTGCTGTGCCAGCCACTTTGGTTATATGGATCACAATAGTGGTGTTATTGGCTTTCTTTGGTAAGCCAAAAAGGACTTTGGTTATTGAAGGAAGGAAGATTACAAGAGAGATTGTTGGGTTTGTGTTCAAGACTCTGTTAAAGGAAGGGAATTTTGTGGCTGCTGTTTGTGCTGTTTTAGGTTACTTCGCTTTTGTTAGAAGAAATTATGACGCTGACTAATGTTTTAATTAGGTGGGATTGTTATTTAGGCCATGATGAAGATGGATTAGGAGAAATTTTCTACCTTGTTTATGATCTAGTGTTTGATATATATATATATATATATTTTTTAATTTGGGGTCTCCAAGTCAACTGTAATATGATCTACCTAATTAATTTGATGGGCAGTTTTTTTTTTCTTTTTAAATTATCATCTTTGTTGAGCATGAAAGCAGGATGAGAAGAAAATCAGTGTATATGTATATATATAAAAAGAAAAGAAAGATGAGTTTCACATGCTGAGACAGGAAAAAAAACTTATGTATAGTGAGTATATATGATTACTCGCTTTTTTTTTTTTTTTTGACGAAATATTTAATTACTATATATATATATATATTATTTTATTTTATTGATTGAGTGTCGTAAAATTTTTTGGTAGAGAAATTGATATATTACCACTAATTATGTAACCTTAGATTTTGAATATTTTTATTCATTTTTCAAAAAAAAAAAAAAATATCTTTTATTCATAGTTCAGTTCATGTATGCTCAGTTTTCCAGGCAACTTCTGGGTCTTCAATTACAAGTTATCAGGACTTGGAACCATATATATCTTCTGCTTAAAGATGAAGCCTCAAAGTTAAGTAGCAGACCTATCGAACTAGCATCGATAGGCTAATTTGAAGAGATCAATTAGACCATCATTGTGAGGTTGAGAAACTGATAACTAACTGAGAGCTACTACTACCATTACTTGAAATTGTAGTTCATGGATGTTGTGATTTTTACTTGATTGAAAAAGAAAATAATTGAGATTAGTTCCTGAACATGTGCTATAATAATATTTCTATCACCATCTTTGGTGGCTGAAAGGAAAGACATCAAGGAAGACAGATACTGGGCGGCAGAAGATTGAGAAAAGGAACCGAAATAAAATTTAGAAACTCCTTTGATAAACACTGACACAACCTTTGATAAACACTGACACAATATTATAGATGGGAAATGGGTCCCACATGACAATGCTGAGGCAATGATTCATGGACCTTTTTCCTTGCAACTCTTTAATTAGCCCATTTGAGAAGCTTTGTACTTCCCCACAGTTTAGAATTTAGGCCCACAGACATACTTCCAACAACAATGTAAGTAATCAAGTTCTATCAAGCTTCATCGTCGTGTCTTGCTCTTCGCCGCCTTGTTCTTTCCTTCTTCTCGCTGTTCATTCGCCTCTCCACATTCATCTACTTTTCTTAATGTTTCGCCAAAGGCACAGCTGACAGCCACAGTTTCGTGTAGGTATGATATATTTCTTTTCCTGGTTAACTAGCCTCTTTGATCGTCCATAGGTTTCCTTCTGTTTGTAAGAGTTTGATTCCCATGTTCAATTAGTGCCAGCATTGAGAGTGACTATATCCTTTGCCGTTGTGTTATTAAATGAATGACAAAGCAATAGCTCTGATTCTGCAATTGATGGGTTGGTTGCTTTTGTTTGTGATGGTTTAGGAGCATGCCAACTATAGTGACTAGAATGAGTGAGCAGCATCCGAAAACTAATAGTTATGTTCAGAGTTCAAGTTTGACGTTTAAACGATGGGGAAGGAAACATCCGTTTGTTAGATATGGACTGCCCATGATTTCACTCACTGTTTGTGGGCCACTTGACCTTGGTCATCTCTTGCAGGGCAGGTTAGTGTTGTTTTCATTTTGAAGTTTACAATTTTGGACTATATTACGTCTTCATTTCATTCGCTAATCAAGTCAAATGTGATGCTAGTTCTAAGATTGCAACCACATTTATTATTTTCTTGCATGCAATCAAAACATGATTGTCAGTCATTTTGTTGTCACTTCACTTTTTAATCAGATATCTTTTTCCTTATTAGGATGGGCTGGCAGATTTTGATTAGATGGGAAATTTAGCTGTTATTGTAAGATTAGTTGTATATTGTTGTGATTGATCAGAGATAAATGGACTTTTTCTGGGTTGTCATTAGTTGAATGACCTAAACCCATGTCAACTTCAATAAGCAATGGATTCTTAACAAATTTATAAATCTATAAGTTCCCTTGAAAATTGGTTTATTCCAAAATTCCTTATAATTCCTCGAATTTCTTCTGTGTATCAAACAAGAAAGATTGTCCAATTCTATGAAAACAATTGTGTAGGTTTTATTCATTGTAGAAGGCCTCTTTTCTAGGATAATATGGAGGTTTGGTAGTAAAATTTCTAGGTGCTCTGAAGCTAAGTGGTTCACCTTCATAGATATGTTTTTTTGCAGCAAACATAAAATCCTCAACTATGCTTATAAAATGGCGCTTCTGGAACAGTAAGTGAATGGGTCAGGGTAGCAACCATCTCCAGAAGAAGAAAGAAAGAATAATTGTTTGAATGAGAGAGACAATGCGCGCGTGCGCGCGCATGTGTGTTTGAGTAGGGAGGGGGATTGAGAATCAAATTGTAATCTTCTTTTTTTTTCTTCGTTAAAACAAAAAGTTCTTACCAGGAGAAAAGAAAAGGAGGATATATCAAATCACTCAATGTCACATTATTTTCTTCTGCGTGTGGTGTTAGGAATTTTTCTGCTGTCAGGAATGATGCTGCCACATAACAACAGTCTTTTTATCCTTTTATTTTTCAAATAGGGTTGCTGCTACCATGTGACAGCAGGAAAATATTTTTCTAACCCATCATCCCATTAAGTCTAAGAAAATTACTTGGTTGCATAGTTATGGAGCATATTGATTGGAAAATAGGACTAGCGCTTCGAAATAGTAAAACCATAAAAAATAACGAAGGATCAACTTGGACTTAAAGAAAAAAAGAAAGTGAAGAATATTAAACACTTCTGGACTCTAGTTTGTATCAAATTACCAAACAGCTCTAGTTTGTGGGATAAAACAGAATTAATGATTCTCTGCTTACAGATTTTCACCCAAGTTACAAACTACAACGAAAGTAATTTCACCATCAACTTTGAACTAGTAAGGAACCAACCTACAAAACCATATAAATCGTGCTTTCATTTAGATTTTTTTTGTCAGCTTCACTGAGGAAAATTCCCAGGTGAACTTCAGTATGAGGTTGAAATATAGATTAAGATTTTTATCTGCATCAAGTGTGATGTGTTGAGAGTCAGATAACTTTGGAGCAATTAACTTTGATTCACTTAGAAGTTAGAAAGGCTAAGATGGCTATATATTTGAAATGATAGCAAAAACAACCGTTATTTTCAGTGCCCTGACCTCATCTACAATGGATTTATGGATGTATGTCTATTGTGAAGAGCACATAATATGCTTTTGGGATTATCTTATTTGATTTGTATGGTACCATCTGTTTTCAGCTCTGTCCCAGCATGCACAAGTTTTATCATAGTACTGTCTTCATCTTCTTATTTTTCTGTTGTGAAATGAGGCTGGTTGCTGTAGTTCAGCAAGGATATTGCGAAGGAGAAAGATGATCAAGAATGGGAGATTATTGAGACAAGAAAAGCATTATCTAGAACAGGGCCTATGGAAGCATACAAGCCCAAAAAGATTTCACTGGAAGAGGAGTTGAAGGTATTGTGGTTTCATTAGCATGTACGAATTTAAATACATCTTATGCATTATAACTTAATTGCATTTCTATGTTGTACAGGCCTTGCAACAGAAAGTGGACATAAACACTTATGAGTACAAACGAATTCCTAAGCCAAACGAAGGCATATCGGGCTAGTTTGAGCTTCTTTCATCGTCATTCACAATCTAAGTTTCCTTTCCTCTCTTGTTTATAAGATTTTAAGCAGTGCTGTTTTGGTGTGTTCATGAATGAACTCTTGCCACCACTGTCCTTAAGCAGTGAATAGATGTAATGCGACCATTCATGGGCTGAGTAACTTGATATGCATAGTGATTGTTTATGTATTGATCCAAAACATAACTCTAATAATGAATTATGTTGCCGCCCAATTTACCAAGGTTTGGAGTACACACAAAAACCATCCATGTATAGTATTGTTGGGAAAACATTGTGAATTAACCTTCAGTTTAAGGGAACAGATGTAGCATTTGATCATTCTGTTTGTTTGAGAGGACACAGCAGACAAGTGAACGGTAGAGAAGAAAATAACTGTGCATTTTGAGAACTTGTCGCAGGGCAGCTGGGGCTTCCTTGGAAAGATTGCTAGACAGCAACAGAGAAACCACAAGCTTCGGTGTTAAAAACATTGAGGAAAGTATGTTAGAAACCACTAGTATGAAATAAAATCTACTGCTGTGCTGCATATTTCCTAGACTTGAGAAGTGATAAATATATTACCATGACATTAGGGGTGCATTAAGTCTACTTAATCTTGCTAAACACGCTGACGTTACCTAGAATCGGTGAAGGTTGCATAGAATTGAGACCAACACTCAATTATTTTAACTGTTAGCCTTGTGCTATAACACATATTTGGTGCAAGCATCCACATTTGCACATGCTGATATATGTGAATGGGAAAATCATTGAAAAAGCAGCCGTACACTATTCTATTTTATTTAACTACGCGTACAAGGTAATTTATAAAATGGGTCATCATCTATAAAAATAAAAATGTACAGAAAGCTGGTGCAACAAGGCTTATTTCTTTCAGTACTGACGAGAAATGGCTCTTACATCCTTCTGTACTCTGTTACTGTATACCTGACGAGTGTCGGTGGCCTCTTTCTTATCTATGTGTACATATTGATGCATCAACCATATTTGAATTATCATGTATATGCTGTGCAATTATCATATATCAAGTGGAAATTCTACCAAAAATTAATCATCTTGAATGTATGAAAATAAAACTAAAATCGAGTAATTTTGCTGATAAAAAAATAAGTTACCGAAAATAAGTGAGGAGTAGTTGAACACAAAGGAAGATATACAGTGGAAAAAGTTTGAGATTCAAAAGTATAGTAATGGTATGACACTGATTAATTGTCACATGCACCTTTTTTTTAGTTTACATCAAGTCATATTTTATGCCTAAATGCACGGCAAAGTGCCATCATCTAAGCTAAAATTCAGTGTTGCGCATAGGTGACAAAACGACCATTTGTCATTATCGTGAGAATGGGGCCATGCCCATGACCTTGTGGAAAATGGGTAAGGAAGAAAGTGAAATTTGATCTTTCATACGTGTCTATTGAGGCCAAAATACGCCAATTTCCTTTCAATAGTCACTCAGCTTCCTTTTGGGAGTACTCTACGATTAGTAATTAGTGGTGATTCACGTGAGCCTCCGCTGATTATGCCTCCAATCCATCATAAGTCTTCAATAATATGTCAATGTCAACATCATACTAATAAATTAATGAATCTCTATATTTTTATATGCTTTGGAAAATCTAAATGTTAGAGTTGTTATATGCAACTTAGAATAGTTTTATCAATTATTCTTAAGATCTTATTTACTTTAAAGAGACGCGCTTTTAAGAAAATAAATTTATAAAAATTGTGTTTTTTAGGAAATTACTTTTAAGAGATAAAACTTTTATGTGTTTGATTTGTATGTTTTTTCTTCTTAAAACTACATCAATTTCATATTTAGTTCATTCATTAATTTTCAAATAAATATATTACAAAATATTATATTTTTTAATTTATTAATATAAATTTATTAATATAAAAAAATATTAGAATAAAATTATTTTTAAATTAATATAAAGTATTTGAGATAATCTCTCAATTTCCTTAAAAAAGCTATACTTACAAACTCTAACTCTTCTATTAATAAGTTACTTTATTTCTGAGGAAATTAAATAGTTGAAAAGAAGTATAATTCTTTTTACTTTGCACATTTTTTCTAACTAAACACCAAAAAAATATATTTCTTTAAAAATTACATTTCCTCGATCAATAAGTGTAAAACCAAATAAATATTTTTAAAATCAAACTGACTAATAAATTGGTAATTGATTGATTTTGTCTAACTAATTTGATTTTTTTGGTTCAATTAGTTTAATAATAAATAAAATTTAAAAATATTTTTAAAATATATAAATATATTTATAATAATTAAAAATACAAAAATAATATTTAAAATTAATTTGACCAAACTAAATCGATCATTAAGCCGATTTTCAATTTTATCAATACGGTCTAATTTTCAAAATATTGATGAAAAACTTTCTAAAAGGCTCATTTTTAGAAGTACAATATTTTATGTAAGTGTGAGATAGCTTATCTATGTCCCATTTCAATAAACAAATAATTAGCAATAATGTGAGATTAAATCTATTTATAAATAAACTTATACTTGAATTTGATTCACAATTTCACAATTCTATGAATGATTCTATTAATTAGGTTACTGTGTTTAAACCAGTGAAATGATCAACTTATAATACTGAAAATTCAAAAGCTGTAAACTATGTAAATTCATATTACTATTAAATATAAAAGATGGATTGAAAGATTAATCCCTTGAATAATTTTTATTTCAAAAAAAAAAAAAGGTAACAAGTATATGATTAGTTGCATTGTTAGGTACAAAGTTGCACCTACCACTACTATCCGTACACAAAAACTTTCTAATTCATAAAAAAACATCTCTAACAAAGTAAAGTATTCTGAAAAGCTTAACATCATTAGTTTTGAAACTAACAAATATATATACATAAACCATTTTCTATATGATTGCATATAAACTAAATGTAAAAGGATGATGATGATGATGATAAAGAGGAGAATCATTCCCATCTTAATTAGACTGAATGAGCAATGAAGCAAATATTGAGCTCTCTTTCTTCTACTTGAAAAGAACTTCTCCTATACCCATAGGTATATAACTATATGCATATTGTGTTCATGATAGAACAATAATAGCATGATTTCCTATTATATGTACATATATATTACACAACATGGCCATTGACCACATTAGCTTCATTTTCTTTCTCTACCAAAAGTTAATGCATTACCTACCGTTCACCTCTTGCTATGATGGCAAGAATGATGCATATGAGACCTTAATGTTTCGGGTTCGATCTGTGAAAACTGCAAGTTATGCTCTTTATGAGCTCAATATAGACTGTAAATTACTAACTTACCGATAATTAACAGTTATAGACAAAAAGAAATTACTAACTTACTAACAACTAACCGTCATAAGTCATTTGAGAATTTTCTAACCACAACACATGTCAAAAAAAAAAAAAAATGCATTACCTACGGGAAAAGAAAAAGGAAAACCATTATTATGGCTGCCCATCAACTCAATTATAGAAAAGGGAATATAACATAACCCGTGCAATTAAAGATTTAAAGTATATGGAAACCAGCAGCCACGCTATAGTTCATATGTTGAGTGGTGAAAGCTTGGCTTATAGTGTGTGTAAGTTTTTTTTTTTTTTTTAAAAAAGTGTAATTTCATTACAAAGAATTAAGAAGAAATTAAAACCATCGTTTGTGATATTAAAATCATCTGATAGAAATTAAAATCAAAGTCAGACTCTGATGAATACTAAACAGAAAACAAAAAAAAAATATTTGGACTCGATGCTAAAAAATGTATGCATGTGAGGGGGAAAAAAGAAGAAGTTACTGTTACAATTCGAACTGTATGCATTTGTGTTATTGCTGATGATAGAGGCTGCCGACATTTATGTGGCAAAACTGATGAGTCACGACAATTCACAGGGGACGGATTAGCCTATCAATTATATATGTTTGCAAATTATATTTGATTTTTTTTTATTATCATCGTATTATAATATCATATACGATATTATATTATTCACTAAATAAAAATCTTGAATTTAAGTTTTCTCTTTTATATTATTATTGTTACAATATAAAAAGAATAGTTATCTTATTATATAACTCTGGCCAATTAAATCTCTGATTAATTTTTTAAAAAAATCAGATTAAATGTGCGCTAACAAAAATTTTGCTGTTATTGATTCTAATGGATAAGTTTTTTTTTTCTTTTGAGAAAAAAAAAAGATAAGTTTTTTTCTTAAAATAGTTTTTTTTATTATCAGTATTTGATAGCTAACTAATATTTGAAATATCTGCAAAAACTAATTATTAAAAAAAAAAACTTCATCAAATTGAAGTTACCAAATTTTACATGTGACTAAGCATCCCACATATCTAACACTAAAAACAGGACTAAAATTTGTTAAAATTGCATTAGGATATTGATTTAGCCTAAGCTGAAGCCTTCAAGAAAAGAATAACTACTTTACTTTCTTTGGACATTCACATGAGAAATACTCAAACTTTAAACTTTTCCTTTCCATAAAAAAGAATAATATATAGCAACCTTTAAGTATGGGGATGCAGCAAAATGATTAGCTACAAGATTTTTTTAGTTTAATAGTATAATTATAGTCAATATTGTCAAAATGTGATTAAATTAGTTATTGCTATAATTTGATGGATAATTCTCTCTAAAAATTAGCTTCCACTTCCATTTGGCCTGAATCCAAATTCAATTCACTTTTAATTCTTGAAAATACGATATACATTAATCTCTAGTCCTTTGAATTATATATAGTTTATTTTTTATATATATTTGATGTATAATTATCTCTAATTTTTAAAGGGAAAAGCAAAACTACAGATAATAAATATAAAATTGATTGGAAAAATATTTTTTTATTAAGTTAGCTTGATATTATGAGGGAATTTAAGTAATTAATCGGTCAAAGTGAAAAAGGGAAAAGTGTAAATTAAAACAATACAATAAAGAGTATGGAATTGGAAATTAGAACTTTGTCTGGCCATTCACATGGGGAGCTGTTCCCAGATCTACCAGTTCCTTAGAAAATTATTTTTCTGCTATATTTAACATGCTAATGGCTAAGCTAGCATATATACCAATTAAGCTGAAATGCTAGTATAGAATCAAATCAAGAAATATATGAGCATATGAGGTCTGAATATTTTTTTTTTTTTCCTTTTTTTAGATTTCTTTTTGTTAGCAAACTAAATTTGGTAGGGAAAATTGAAAGATAGCAATCAGATATGGGCCATGAGGGAGTTTAATGGGGTTGGAAACTTGTCCAGTAGAATATTAAATTTGAAGGAAACAGAAGGGAAAAAAAATCAGATGCTTAGATCTGTTATCTGGTTACCCCATCAGGTTGATGCCAACATTCCACCTTACAACCACCACCACCTTCAATCTTCTCTTTTACAGTCTTCGAAGGTGGTGACGTGTTAGGCGTCCTTTCTTTTTTGGTCTTCATTCATGTGTTTCGAAGTTTGAACCTTCCTGCAGAAGCTCATGTTTCTATCATTTCTCCTGTATAAATCCCAAAAACATAAGCACAAGACAGCAACATAGAACCTTCTTTCTTTTCTCTCTGTAATTTGATGTGGTTGAGCCCTCATTGATGATTAATTGAGTTTTTTTGAGCTTTCAAGTCTTTTTTTGGGGTGTCCTTTTTAAATAGGGATCTGGGTGTCCTTAAACATTCCATTCACATGCATTTCCGTGTCTTAAGTTACTAAAATCTGATCTTTGTTTATGGTATCCTGGAACACAGGTTATCACATGCATTTCTGTGTATTTATTAACAATTTCATCTTGGTATCTGGGTATTCATGTATATGAGAGTATCTTGAAATAAAGCAGAAAGTATATCAAAGAATTTGATCCCATTTTGGTAAAGTTTGGTGATTTGTCATTTTTCAGATCCGATACTACAAAAGCAATGATGGCTGGAAATGGTTTATTTTATCCTATCCTTGGTTTTGCATCCCTTGTTGCATTCGTTTACTTGTCTCTTGGTGATTTGAGGCTTACTTTTCATCAAGAACAAGAGTTAGCTTATGTGACTAGAAATGGGACTCAGTTTATGATAAATGGTAGGCCCTTTTATATCAATGGATGGAATTCTTATTGGTTAATGGACCATTCTGCTGAAGAAGATAGGAAACCCAGAGTTAGTGCAATGCTGCAAGCCGGTGCTAAGATGGGTCTAACTGTTTGCCGGACATGGGCCTTCAATGATGGTGGCTACAACGCTCTCCAGATTTCCCCTGGCCGGTTTGATGAACGGGTCTTCAAGGTATAGCAAATGCATATTTCTCTGTATTTATGCTTGAATTTTGCTTTTGTGGATTAATTACCTGCTTGTTTAAGTAGAAAAGCTTAACCATGACAAGTTATGGATTTGGTTTGTGCTCTGAATCTAACTATAGCATTATGAGTTGTTTGTTTTTCTGGTGTCCCGTTCTCGTCTATTTCTAATATTGCTTACTTGGCTTTATTAAGATGCCTTCATAGACATGAGTTTGCTGTGATGATTAATGGCTTTACTGATCATAAAATAAAAAAGGACATCTATGTGGAATTGCTCAAAGAAGATGCTGAAGTATGATTTGAAAGGGAGTTCTTTGTGGTTGACTATAGTTACAATATTAAATATACACACGACTTCTCCTCTTTTATCAAAGATGATACAGCTTTTTGACCTTAAGGCCTGTAGAAAGGTAGTAATGTTCAATTTAACACTAACAATATTTGCAGTCTTGGTACTTTGTCCTCTTATATTTATTGAAAAAGAACAAACTATAAATTAGAAGTTACTTATTTTCCATGTTATAACATTTTTCTCCATATTGCTTCTTCACATCTTGATATCTTGGTTCATCCTTCGGTTCTATGTGGCAATTGTAAAACATATTTAACAATAAGAGGTTCCGTTCCTGAATGTAAAATTCAACAAGGGGATGGTTTATGTTAAGACATATAATTCTTTGATACTAGGTTTTCTTCTATAACTGTCTACTTGGAATGGCTGATATTAACTTATTTAAAAAGTCTAAAGGATGGAATTCTTGATAGTAAATCTACTATTTACATTATTGATGAGGATCATGGCGGTATTTTCCCATATGCATTAATGGCGAAGCCATAATTTAAAATTAAGAGGGGCAAGACATAATGCACTTATGTATCAAAAAATGAAACGATGAACTACAGATTTAAGACAAATAAGGAGAAATTTGTTTGTTGAAGGACTGAAGTCTGAAAGTGGAGGTAAATTGCTAAAAGGGAAAAATAAGAAGAAGACTGATGGTTTTGATTGGTTATTCCTTTTTTTTTTTTTTTTTTTTTTGCGTTCAACACTTTAACTTACTTTATAAGAGTCTTCTTTTTTTATTCCCAAAGAAATCTTGTTTTAATCTTTATTTAATTGTTATGTAATAATTTTTTACTTTTATTCACAAATATACAGGTTTTAATTAGATGATAAAAAGGTAACATAACTTAATAATAAGGTGGGCAAACCCTCAAAAATAAGAGGGGCAACAAAGACTATTCATATTTAATAATTAAATTTATAACTATTTTTCTTTTTTTTCCAAAAACAAAAGGGGGGCAACTGCCCCCCTTCTCTTGTATGTGGCGTCGCCCCTGATTTGCATTCTTTACTTTGATGACTGAAATTGTGGCAGGCCTTGGATTATGTCATTGCAGAAGCAAGAAAACATGGAGTCAGGTTGCTTCTTAGTTTAGTCAATAACTTAAAAGCGTATGGTGGGAAGACACAGTATGTGAAGTGGGCATGGGAAGAAGGCCTTGGCATGAGCTCTTCAAATGATTCTTTCTTCTATGATCCAACTGTCAAAAGATATTTCAAGAACTATGTAAAGGTAAATACTTACATGATCTTTAGAACCAATTTACTGGATATTAGTTTCCTATGGTTTCAAATAGTTATGAAGCTAAATAAGCACTACCTGGTGTTCTGTTGTTCAATTGTAGACGTTAATCAAAAACATAGTAGAATTATATCATGCCACATAAGTGGAGCAACTGAGGCTCTCTTTTTAGATCTGTTGACAAGGCACAATTTTGTTCCATGCATCAAAAACATAGATAAAAGGAGTTTGTTACTAGACTCTTCAGAATGCCCCAAAACTAGAAGAAACCAGCTGCCAGCTGGATGCATGCTGTATGTATTTCTCTTGCTGTTTCTGAAATAAGCCATAATGCCAAAGACCTTAAAACTGTTGATGACCAACCATGAACATAATTAATTGCCACAGACTACTGCCAAGGTATCAAAAGGGAAAAATCAGCTGTTGCACATGGACATCAACCAGGTTTTGACTTGTAAAAATATTACGCTAAGACTCATTTAGATCAGGCAATACATGATTAAATAAAGTCTTTATAATGGTTTCTTTTCTTAACTCATTTACTTTGCTTTCCTTTATTGCATGCCCTCCAAGGTGCTTATTTGTGATTCAATCTTTATGTATAATCATGATGACAGGCCTTCCTGGGGACTCCACATGGTATTTATAGTATATAGAGGAGTTGCAATTCCTTCAATCAAGTGGTATAGGGTGATTTATTCATGGAAATCATGAAATTCAAGACATTAAACATTACTTCTTTTCCCCTGATCATTCTTCTCACATACAAAGCTTTTGGATATTTTCTTACAGTGATTCTAGATATGCATCAATATATTCACCAAATTTGCAAATGATATGGTTGAAATCATTAGTCATTTTGTAAAGCTTTATTTGGTATTTGTGAGATATGTGATCCTTGGCTACTATAAGTACCTTAGGCTTAGTGAATATTGGGTCAATGGACTTAATTCTATTTCTAATCAACTCCTTATTCCAGATTTTGCTAACCAGAAAAAACACCATCACGGGGATTGAATACAGGAATGATCCCAGCATCTTTGCCTGGGAATTGATGAATGAACCTCGTTGCATGTCCAATCCTTCAGGTGACATTCTTCAAGTAAGTTGTGAACTCATTGCTATCGTCTTTTGAGCGTCAAGCATGGAAGGACTTGAGCCATCGAATTTAGAATAAAACTTCATATGAAGTAGTAACTTGTCCAGAAAGTTTATACCTTTTGACCTGAGTTAGGTAGAATGTCTAGAATTTTATCTGAAAGCTGCTATTAATTATTTATGCAAAATCTGATCTCAAACCTGTTGTCCGTTAATCTGTGTTCAAACTCCGCATGAAACTTTATGCTCAGATAACTAGTGAATATACGCTGAACTCACTTTCATTTATTATATGTTCTTGATGAAATTCTTAATTTATAAGGAGATCATAGGCCCAAAAAAAAAGGCTCCCTTTTTTGTTCCTTTTCTGAATTAGTTTTACAAGTCAGTTTCAGGATTCCTTTCCACAATTAGTTGAATTGGCAACCAGTCTCTAAGTCCTTATCTGTGTTTGTGCTTGTACGTGCATTTAGAAAGAGGAGAGGACAACGAAGAAGTGAAAGTGAAATATATATATATATATATATATATATATATAGAAAGAGAGAGAGAGAGTGACAGTGATAGTTTCTTTCTTTTCCCTTCCTATTGATTGTTTGATCTCTGTGTATATATTAATATTATGGTATGCACTTGTAGGATTGGATAGAAGAAATGTCAGCTTTTGTGAAATCTATTGACAAGAACCATCTACTGACTGTGGGCTTGGAAGGATTTTACGGTCCTAAAAACCCAAAGAGGTTAACTGTGAACCCAGAAGTGTGGGCCTCGACTCTTGGATCTGATTTCATTCGCAACTTCAAGGTCTCAGATATTGATTTTGCCTCTGTTCATGTGTACCCTGATCATTGGTAAGCATTGCGTTTCACTTAACTCTACATGTAATTTGCACAAGCCAATGAGAAAAAAACAAACCATAAACGTTTGTTTCGGGGTGTCTGATGCTGCAAAACACTAAGAAAAGAACACTCCAATTCCCTTCATGTCTTTTTTTCATCTATGTGCTTTTGAATTTTGTTTATAATTCTCAATGGGTGCTTTGTCTTCTTGCCTGCACATCTTATCTATATTAAATGGGTCATTTCTTTTCTAGGATTCAAAATCAAGCATTTGAAGAGAAACTGACATTTGCGTCCAAGTGGATGCTTTCTCACATTGAAGATGCTCATTATGAACTAAATAAGCCAGTATTATTCACTGAATATGGATTCTCTAACCAGAATAAGGACTTCCAGCCATCTCAACGGGAGGGGTTTTACAAAACAGTTTTAGACATCACTTACAAATCTGCAAAGAGGAAACAAGCTGGGGCAGGTGCATTAGTCTGGCAGTTGTTTGTTGAAGATATGGAAGAATTTAGTGATGAATTTGGGATTGTTCCTTGGGAAGGGCCATCGACATACAGGCTTTTTACAGAACAATCATGCAGGTTGGCTCGCTTCCATGGAATTACTCAACAAGATCGAAATTTGAAAGAGTTGTGTTTGCAGAAAACTGAGCATTGAGTGTTATATTGAAATGTTTAAAATATGAGAAATATGTTTTCTCATGTGGTGGTGGATTGCTGGAGGAAGAGATTCAGATCATTCGTTTTGTACCATATTCTTCTTAATTATACACGAATTGTGTTTCATATTAGATTAGACAAGTATAGGCATAATGTTGCAGCGGAAATTATACGCAAGGCTGCAAAATCTGTATTCAAAATCGTGTTGTGAGATGCATGGATTGAAAACTAAGAGGGTGCTGTTAGGTTAGGTATTCTGTTTGCATGTAATCCATTTTTTTAGCTGTGAGATTTTTTATGATTGTGCAAATCAAAGGCTAAGAAGAATGAAGAAATTGTTGAATGATCCCATGATTTGCTTCCGAGCTTTTGGGCTTTTTTTTTATAAAGTTTTAATGCCATTGTCAACATCCAGTAGCAAAAATTTTCCCAGATGTTTATCAGCATCAGAATCTACCAGAATGAAACTAGTTCAAATCTAGCGCATTGCCGACGTGTCCGTATGATTGGAAGCTTAGTACAAGTACTGCACAATCCATTCCTTGATAGGTTTGCATATTGTTTGACTTGTAAGCCTAGTTTGTGCATAACGATGCTCCATTCTTAGTTACTTGGGAGTCGCTAGTCCTCAAGTACACAAATGATAATTGGATTATAGTGAATGCGAGAGTTCCTTGTTAGGTAAGAGATAATTGTAGGCATTCAGGCCAAGCCTAAAATCAGAAAAGCATTAAGGAAATGATAGTGACTGAAATAACATCCATCCATTTCGCAAAGATACACTTGCTACTTGTAACCAAACCCATATAACATCTTTCTATCTTTGAACAAATAGTCTCTGATGGAACACCAAGCCAATATGATTAGAAACAGAGAATAAGGTTTCTTGCTAAACTGGGAATGTACATTCAAGATAAACGAAACGCTTGCACTCTTAAGCTTAAAAAAAAAAAAGGAAACCTAGACCTAAGTTATATAGCATCGTAAGGAATCAGATCGAAACCAGCATCACATATCAAAGACTCCAAAGATCAATCAACACATTTAATTGGATCCCTGCTTTGCCAATCTTGGTGAAGTCCTAACACTAGCAACAGGGCTAGACTCACTCTCCCCACCACTTCTCCCATTCTTTCCACCCTTTAATTTCTTCCCCACATTTTGCCTATTCAACTCCTCGGCAATCTTCATCACCATATCACCACCACAACCTTCCTCCACTGCCTTTCTCCTTGTCCTCACCCCTGCCACACCACTTTCCTTCGCCACCTTCTCAAACTCCCCCACCAGCTTCCTTGCAGGCACCCTCTTCTTCTCACCTGCCTTATCCTTCTCCACAATCTCATTCTCCTCCCCTTCACTATCCTGATCAAATAGATCCATAAACCTCCTTCTCTTCGCTATCTTAGGTGCTGGGGGTGGCGAATCAGTGCTAACAACCCTTTTCCTATCCGTCTCATTTCCACCACTAACCACACCTTTTGGGCTGTTACTGGCCTGCAATTTCGCTTCTTTCTCTCTGCGCTTACGCAGCCTATTGACATTGCCTTCGATGCGTCCTTGAAGGCGGAGGCGCTGGAAGCTAAGACCGCCCATAGACCAATGCGCCTCTTGAGCCCAGGAGAGAAACGAGTCCATAACAGGCAGAGGCGGATCCACGCGATCTGAGTGGAACTTAATGTCGGTGTAGATGCGGGGGCGAGGGAGGCTGCTGCCGTAGAACTTGCCGGGGCCCAAAGAGAGTACCATGGCTAATTGGAGATGAACAGGTATAGGACTGTTGCGATGCGATGGGGGCTTTATTGGATTGGCATGGGTTTTTAGGTTTTGGTTTGGTTTATAAAAGCGAGGGAAGGGAGTGGCGCGGGTCCCCTTGGCGGGACGATTTGGCGCCATGGATTAGAAATGCACATATGGGATATGAGTTGGCATTTCCGAATATTTTTTTTTGTAATTTGGCGCCAATTGATAGTGCATAATCATACGCTACCTTAACATCAAAGTCAGGTCTATATTAATAGAGCGTGGACGGTACAGTTTGGTTAGTGTTGTCGATGAAACTACTGAACATGAAGTCAGTAATTAGTTATTAAGCAGTAGTTAGTTATTAATAGGAAAAAGATGAATTTTATGATAATGGATTCCCACTAATGGTAGAATTTAAATCCAATACCTCAAAGCTCTTGAGACATCATCCTCTCCATTAAACTAGGAATCATTTGCAATAGAGGGTGTAAATTACCTCACCATACTCTTCTCTTTTTCATTCACATTATTGTAATTCAGTTAAACTAAATGATAAAGATTGTCTTATATATATATGAGTGATATTTCAATTATTATTGCAATTTTTATCTATTCATAGTTACTGTATTTTCAGTTTTGAAATTAAAAATCTAATGGTTTTAATCATTTTGACTTGTAGTTAATATTTACATTTACACTAAAAATTATAAATATTTATTATTCAATTATAAATACAATGACTATTTATGAAAATCTAATCATTGAAATATATATATATATTGAAATTCAATACCTTTTAATAATAATAAAGTGTTGTTAGGTGTGTAATTGTACCAAACAATTACAAAAAGTTGAAAGTTGAAGGGCAATTGTATCATTCCATAATAGTTATTTTTCTTGAAAGTTGAAGGGCAAAAAGTTGAAAAAAATATACGTCCTTTAATTTTTTTTTTTTTTTTCTAACGAAGAGTTGTTAGATATCTCATAGGAGGCTCCTCAGTATGACTAAGTTAGTCTTAAATCAGTGTTTTGGATTGGTACAATAGGATGTTCAATTACGTTCGGTTATTTTTTAAAGCTAAGTTTCTTATTTTTTAATTATTATAAATATATTAATATATTTTAAAATTTTTATTTATTATTAAATTAATTAAATTTAATTGATCAAATCGGTCAAATCAATCTGCTAACTAAATCGGTCAGATCAAATAGGTTTGCAAACTAGTCAATTAACCAATTCAATTTTAGAAATACTGGTGTTACTAGAGAGAATTGAAAAATAACGAGAGTTTATTTACAAAATTTTAAACTATTCAGATAAGCATGTGAAAAATAAACTCTCCCATAAGATTTGAAGAGATTTTATCAAATACAATTACATCATTAAGCGTTTTCCATAATTAATATGAAGCTTCTATAGCCATAGTGTCCCCTTAAATATTCAAATTTTACGTGTTTTGATTGATTCAATCTAAAACCTAGTAAATAAATGTCATGGATATTAACATTAATATTTCATTTGGAAATTAATGTGTAAATCATTATATTTTGTATATAATTTTGAATCATTTATATTTTGCATTTTTTATTGTTAAGTAATCAATTCATCCAAGTTTTATGACTTATAAAGTGTGTAATATAAAATCTCCTTGAATTTGTAATTCAATATTCATATTTTTTATTGGCTTACAAATTCTATCTCTTAGTGAATTTAAATTTTAACAACATAATTTATTAACAAACTAGTTTATCCACTTGCGTTGCATAATTACAATAATAAATTCACTTAATATAAATCAATAAAATTCATCAAAAAAGTATTTATATCAAGTAAATATTTAGTGCTATAATTAGTTTAAACTCACAAATAAAAAAAATAACTATAATTAGTTAAATTTGAGTGAGTTAAATAAAAAGTTGGCATAAATAAAAAATTAATGATTAAAAATAAAGATAGAAATCCGTAAAAATTAAGTGTACAAATACTCACTAGCTTCTATTTTAATAATATTTAATATAAATATATGAAAGTTATTATATGTTACCAATGAAAAGAAGACATGTGTGTCCTAATTGGGTATAGAACACAATCAAAAGTCATGAGAGATAAATTTGAGTAGACAACAAAATTAAATTGAAATAATAAACAAAAATCAAATTGAATTGTGTTTTAGTTTAATTTAAGACATATTTAATCATTTATAATTATTGTAACAATTTGATTCATAGTCCTATAAAATTTCAATACCACAAACCAGTACTGTGCATAAGCCAGTCATACATAGCACTACTAGTATTAGCAAAGAGTGAGTGAAGCTTCCATTATGGCAAAGGAGTAAGCGAATCTTTAGCGCGTCACAATCTATTGATTGGGTTCCCAATGTCCGGTTTTGGAACTTAACCATCTCGAATTTTATATATTGCAGCAAATATTGAATCTTTTGTCTGCCTTGGCCGTTGGCCATCTCTCCAGTCCGACACGGATGCCACTGTTGTCCAAACCACCCCGTTTATACGTAGTTGGTATCCAAATCACCACTGCATAAAATGCTGACACCACCATATTACCTAGCCTCTTTTTTTTTGCCACCGTAACTACCTCGCATAATCTTCAACAGCCACTATTCTCATAAATTTCATGTCGTTTATGTTCTTAATTTTCTATCAACAATTGTGCCTTGTCATCTCTAAAACTATAAAATGTTATGATAAGTTATTTTCTTTTGCTCTCGTTCGTTTATGCTTCAATCAAGATTTTAAATGAGATTAAAGAATAATTTGAATGGAAATAGAATGAGAATGACAAGAAAGACAAATCTGCAACAAAAAAAAAAAATAACACAGAGAAAAAAAGAATGTTTTAACCGAATTAGAGCTCAAAAAGTTAGTTTAAGCGGTCCAATTTAATAAATATTTTTTTTATTTTTTAAAGAAATATATAAATAATATTTAAAAATTAGAAAAAATATATAATATAAGTACCAAATTCACTCACTGATTTTGCGTGTTATGATGATCATGAAATCAAAATTATAAGTGCTAATTATTTTTAGATTGGTGTGTTGCATTATGGCAACCACACCAAGCCCACAATTGTCGACAAAAGCAAAGAAAAGAAAATGTCCACATTCTTATTCAATACCAGCAAGTTTTGGATGATTTTGAAGATCTCCACCGGCAAAAATTCTATGCAATTTTACAACTACAGACGGGTTCATGTCTTAATCAAGAGGAGAAAAAAAAATGAATTTACAGATCAAAGCACGGTTGAGCTCCCTTAACAAACAAGTAGAAGTCGCTAATTCCAAAGGAAGAGACCTGAAAACTACGTTACTCCATTTAGGCTAAAGGGTCAAATAAGTTTCTGAACTTGTAATCGAGTGACAAATGAGAACAAAATAAATTTTTCTGTTAAAATTACTTTTAATATTGTATTATTTCGTCAAAATTACTCTTAATTTATGTTATTTCATCATAAAAGTTCATAATATTGGATAGAATAAACTTTTTCATCAAAATTACTTTCGATTTTATATTATTTCGTCATAAAAATCTATAATACTAGTCGAAGAGAGTGCGGATGTTATAAACACAATTTAATAATTATAAATCAATTTTTAAGATATAAAAATGAGAAAATTAAAAAATAATATGAAAATGCATAATGGTCAGGAAACACGTTTAAAAGAACTAGACTTAAATGTATTTCGATAAAACACAGTTTCTCTTAAATTTTTAAATATTTAAATTCTCAAAACCTAAAAACATAGTTTCACTTTAATAATAAAAATTTATAGATTAAAGAACGTGAAAAAACAATGTTTTCATAAAATAATAATTATACTTGTTCATCCAATTGCATCAGATATAAGTAGAAATGTGATGTGCAAAAGTACTATTAATTTGAGAAAGGAGCACCACTAATAGTGGTTTGGAGTGAGGCGAATCCAGATCAACAATTCTATTTCTGCCCTAATTATAAGGTAAAAATAGAAGAAATTGAAAAAATTTTAACAATTTTTTTTTATTAATATAGTTAGAGTTATTTGTGATAACCCATTTTTGAAATTACATAAATTTATTATGGCAGACAGAAAGATATATGTATTTGGAATGGTACGATGGTTCTTTCTCAAAAATGCTATTACTTTTCCTTAATTTATTACTTAGTGATCTAATCATTTATGAAACCCTTTCTAAGATAGAGTGGAGAACATTTGTCTTTTCTTCTTCGTGGGATGGAGATGAGATTTCGCCTGCCTCGTGATTTTTATTTTATAATTTAACAAATTGTATTTTAAAATAATAAAAAAATAAAAATTTTCCTTATGAAAAATTCTTGTGGGGCGAGAAGTTCCTATGAAAGCAGAGACAAAAAGAAAATTCTCTCCATCAGGAGAGTGAGATGGTAGATGAGAGATAGTTTCTGCCTCGCTTATTTGTCATTCCTATGTCAATATCCTCTTCAACCGATATTTTGGATTTTTACGATGAAATAATACAAGATTATAGGTAACTTTAATGAAAAAGTTCATTTTGTTTAATATTATGAACTTTTATGACTAAATAATAAAAGATCATGCATAATTTTAATAAAATAATACAAGTTTAGGGTTAATTTTGAAAAAAAATTTCATTTGTAGAAAAAATTTCATTTTGTCCTCATTTATCACTTCGTTACAAATTCAAGGACTTATTTGGCCCTTTAGTCATCCATTTGCATCGCCATCGTCATTTTCTACTAGATCGTTATCGAAGTAAAAATGGATATTGTTAGTTTTCTTGTATCTGCAAAGAAGCAATAACGACGGCAAAAAATTGAACAGATTCTTGAATCCAAATAATAATTATAATAATAATAATCGTCATCATCATCATAATGATAATGATAATGATAATAAAATAAATACAAAGATTGGAAAGAAAAATGAAGAGGAAAAGGCAAAGAAAGGGAAGAGGGTATAGTTAGGGTAAGCGTGGATCATGGATATATTGAACTAGAATGATTAATTAAATCGAAAAATATATAAAATTAAAAAGAATAAAAATAACAAAAAAATAACTAAAACTATCCGAACTGTAATAGTAATTGAGGATAAAGCTGATTATCAATTTTTATCCAATTCGAAAAACTGAACTGAATCGATTCAAACCGTTATCAAAAATCGGTGTGTGTGTATATAAACTATTTTTTTGTAATTTTAATTTTTAAATACATATTTATTTTAATTACATGTGTATTTAATTTTTAAATACTTTAATTTTTAAATACTTATGTATATATGCATATATATGTAGAAATTCTATTTTTTTATAAATTTAATTTTTAAAATACATACATACATATATATATATATTATTTATTTAAGAAAAATTTTGAAAATATCTGAATACCTGAATTGAACAAAACTGATTCATTGGTCTCGAATGTCCAAATTGGATAGAACTGAAATATCATTTTAATTTGAGATGAATATTTTCTCATTTCAGTTCGATACCAAATCTTTCATTTTTCAAATAATCAACTTTTAGTATGGTTTTAAATAATTTCAAATAATCAGTCCAAAATCAAACCGATCACTTCTAGGTACAGTTGTGGCAAAAGATAAGGGAAAAGTGTGCAAATGAAGTGTTCTTCTAGATACTTGATTTTTTAGACTGAATTGAACTGAATTACTGGTCCATTTTCGATTTTAATGATATGATTGATCAGTTGGTTCTGATTCTAAAAAACTGGAAAAAGGTGAATGGCTACTATTGGAGATAAAAAAAAATATGGTAAAAGAATTATAAGGCTAGACAAAATAAAAGTAAATAGTAAGAGATGTGAAGAGTAATTTTATAATTTTATTAAGTTTAAGATGTATTTATTGATTTATAATTAGTATCTTAGTTTAATGATAAGGTGACACTGTTTATAAGTAATTGTTAGGTTTCAAATCTCACCAATATAATATTCTTCTTTACTACTTAAAAAAATATATTTATTAATTTATAGAAATGATTAATGGTAAAAAAAATGTTAACAAAAGATGTCTCACTCTAACATAATTAAACCATAAAAATATTTTAATATAATATATAAAAATAAAACATTATTGGATTAATAATGGATTGGGTATAGCATTAGCTAATCCTTATCAAATATAATACCAGAAAAGAGAGAGTAATAGTAATTAACCCAATAGATAATGACGAGCGAAATCAACCCATGATCTGAGCATCTTACAGGGCACAAGAGAGGAGAACAAATACAATTGAAAACTGAAAAGGATGCTCTAACTTGGGTGCTAACGACCGTCCACAAAAGGTACTTAGTAGTATTTATTGACTCACATAGGCATAGACTCATTCAATTTCCCTTATCATATCCAACGAAAATATAAATAAGAGTGAAAATGACTCAATAATGAAATGATGGTTTACTTTATCTTCAATCAAATCCCATATATAGAATTATCCATAATCAACATTCATCAAATTAAAGTTGGACCCAATACTAACTAAAACACAGATAACACCTCAACTCATTGATTGCAGCATTTGCCAATAATCATTTATAGTATAATTATTCCATTCATTCTAAATTAGATATTATTTTAAAGATAAATTTTTATTACATAATATATGATATTTTACAATTATATATGAACATTAATTAGTTTTTTTTCTAATTTTACTCTATCTTTTTTATAGTAATTGTTTTATTGTAGAGTGCACAATAATCTATGAAAATAATTAATTAAAAATAACATAGTCTTTAGTTATATAATAATATCTATTAAATACAATTTTTAATATAGGTGCAAAAATCTTAAACGACATAAATTATGAGATAAATGAAATAATTTTTTCAATTGTTGAGGAAAACAAGGAATTTCAAATTCAATGCTCTCCAATTGTTATCATATTTTACAAAATACGCCGCGCCCCTCCCCCCCCACACACACACACATATATATAGAAGTTTAATTTGTTGGCTTTAATAAATTACTCTAATAAATATTTTTTAAGATTTTTGTATATATATTAAGTATTATATTTAATAGATATTATTATATAAGTAAAATACTATATTATTGTTAATCAATTATTTTCATAAATTATTATACACTCTATAAAGAAATAGTTATTATAAAAGAAGAAATCTTAAATTATATCTATTATAAAACAGATGAAATAATTTATTCTACAGTTGAGGAAACCAAGGAATCTCAAATTCAATGCTCTCCATTTATTATCATATTTTACAAATTATATATATATATATATATTTATATATTAAGTATTGCATTTAATATATATTATTATATAAGTAAAATATTATGTTATCTTTAATTAATTATTTTTATTAATTTTATTCACTTTATAAAAAATTATTATTATAAAAAAGAAAAAAAATAAAATTAAAAAAATTAATTAATATTCATAAATAATGGTAAATTATCAAATATTATAAGATATATATATATATTTTTTAATATAGCTGATTTGGAACAAAGAGTATATCAGAAACAAATTTTTTTTACACAAAGTTCTTGATTATAACGAACCCATCGACGATAACAACCAGCTACACAAACCCCCATCACAAACAGCCAGCCCGTCTCCGCACAACGACTTACTACACTCCAGGTTAGCGCATAAGACGCCCAATCCAAGGGATAAAAACTTGCCACCTCAACATCTTATACTCAGCCTAAGCATAGCTTATAATCGCTCATCGTTCCCGTCCTGCGTACGATAGAGAAGTTACCTAATAAGGCGCGAATTGATCTCTTCACTGCTAAAAACTTCACTCTGCGCCAATTTTGCAGACCTTTTCCGGTATCTAATTTCGATCGCTTTCCTTTATTTAATTCTGTAGACTGTACTCTCACCGGTTGGAGCTTCGATGGATCTTGACGTGGACGATCACGCCTCGATCTCGAAAAAACTTAAGCAAAATGAGGTAATTATGTTGTTATTCAATTGAATTTTTAAGAGTTAAGACTCGAAAGTGGACGAGATTTCTGATTGATGTTGATGTTCATCTTTAATTGATCGTTGTGATCATATTGTCGTTTTTGAATTTTGGTCGTTGTTAGCCAGATGGATTTTTAGGCTATGAATTTGCTGTTTGTTTGTTTGTTTGATTGACAACTGCTTAGTTAATTTTCAGGTATTTTTATAGTTGTGTGTTCTTGTTCGTGTTCGTATATATATGTACGTCCGTGGGCGTGTGTGTTTGTTTTACAATTGAAAATGGAGATAAAATGTGTGTAATGTTAGTAAAATGATGAAATTTCTGTTGTTTAGGGATCTATTTTATGTGATGTAATGGATGTGGATGCATGTTCCAAGGGGAAATCAAAAGTAGGTTACGGTGATGATGCTGATACATGGTCGTATCACATTAAGGTATGCATAATATGATATTTATATTCTATGTTACGAAAGTTGTTTTTCTGATAATTCGGAATATCAACCACTGTTTTGTATGCAATTCAGGATGCTTCCTCAGGTGATCCTGCAGTTTCTACTAGTATAGTAGGCTCAGTGGATAGCGTTGCGCATCTCAAGAGTTCTACTTCTGATTCGGTAAATTTGAACAATGTTAACAGCTCCAATTCTGACTTGTCGTGTCATGATGATGATAATGATGGTGGTGATGACGACGTTTATGATTATTTGGAGGATGATGATGATGATGCTTCTGATTATGGTGACAATGATGATTACTTGTATGAAGATGATGATTATTTGGCTATTCAATCTCAATTTGATAATGTGGATCTTCCACCTGGAGTAGAGGCTTCACTTCCTTGGCTGAATGATCCTGCTCCTCCTAGAATTGGTACATCTGGTGCTGGTTCGACCAGTTCAGCTGTCATGGATGTCTGTGATAGCAAGGGGAAGGATTGTGTACCAGTTATTGGTGAAATGAAAAGGAAGGCAATCGCCTCTGGTCTCTCTGAATACACAAGTACAGCAGCTGCTACGAATAGTTCTGCAGTTGCTGCAGAATCAAGCACTAGCGGGGAAGTTGTGGACAATGAAGAAAATGGGATCATACAAAAATATAAAAACTTTAAACAGTTTGATACTGTGGAAGATTTCTCAGATCATCACTACTGCCGTATGGGCTTCTCAGAAGAACAGGTAATTAAATTGCTGAAGAATCTCTATCTCTTTCTCTGCACATATAATTGTTTTATATCAAACATGTATCCCTAATCAAATTTAATTTTTTTTAGCCATCCAAGAGTTGGGCGAAGAGAATTCAAGAGGAATGGAAAATTCTGGAGAGGGACCTACCAGGTGCGTTCAAAATTTATTTAATGTCAAGTTTGAGATTTTCTCTTTCTTTTTGAATTTCGAGGTTCTTAATCTTAGCCATCTCTCTCGGTGCTAATTATTCTCTTTCTATTTTAGACCATCTGTTCCTTGCTATGTATGCATTAGTGGTTAGAACTAACTGAGCCGCTCTCTTTCTCTATTTTCCTCTGTTTAAATTTAATAGAGACAATATATGTTAGAGTTTATGAAGCGAGGATGGAACTTTTGAGGGCTGTCATTGCGGGACCTGCTGGTACTCCTTACCATGATGGCCTTTTTGTCTTTGACTGTCTCTTCCCCTCAACCTATCCTAAGACTCCCCCGGTATGTATTTTGTGGTAGTTTTCTTGTTGAAATAGTATGGAAATCCTTCATTGTGTTTGATCTCGAATTTGTTCCGTTAGATGGTCTACTATTACTCGGGCGGACTTCGATTGAATCCAAATTTATATGAATGTGGGAAAGTCTGCCTTAGCCTTTTGGGGACCTGGAGTGGGAAACAGAACGAGATGTGGATCCCTGGGACATCAACCATGCTTCAAGTTTTGGTTTCTATTCAAGCTCTAATTCTCAATGCAAAACCCTTCTTTAATGAGCCTGGATATGAGTCATCTTATGTTGGCGCAGAAGGGGATAGAAGATCCAGGAAGTACAATGAGGATGTATTTATTTTGTCCTTGAAGACAATGATGTACACACTTCGAAGGCCACCTAAGGTACAACCGTACGCAAATCTCTAAACCATTTGTCTTCCTCAGAGGCAAACTTCCGTGCCCCAAAAACCAAAATAAGAAGGAAAGGAAATTAATTTTCTAGGTGAATGGGTGAAAAAATGAGGTCTAATATAGGTATCCATATTGGCAGTATGATATAGGGTATATTCCTTTCTGAGTCCTAATCATGACCCAACCCTTTCTTGGAGAGAAAAACCTATTTGAACTGCTATGCTCTTTTTTAGCCATAGTGCTTGGAAACTTAATAAGAAAGAAGTTAATTGTTATGACATTTAACGTAGAAACAAAAAAGGAGTGACCTATATGAATGATACAACCTTTCAATTTATCAATGTGATTTTATGCTTGCACATGAAAACACAATGATTTAATTAGCTGAATTTTGCTGCAGTATTTTGAAGACCTTGTCATTGGTCATTTTCACATCCATGCGCGTGATATTCTGGTAGCATGTAAAGCTTATGTGGATGGTTCTACAGTGGGTTCTGTTGCAGTCAAAGATGGTGTCGCTGATATTGATAAATCGGAAATGAGTGCCTCTGGTGAATTTAGGGCAACATTAAGAAAGATGATAAATGTTATTGCAACAAACTTCACTAAATTTGGATCAGTAGACTGTGAGAAGTATCGGTTGAATGGCGGAGAATGAATTTAAAGAAGCTGACAGCACAGAGTTGCGAGTCCAATCGTGGGTCTGACATAAAGTTTTAAAGTAGGCTATCACAACTTTTCCAAATTTGGCTGCACTACCAGTCTAAGATGCCTGTATTAGATTATAGGCAGGCAGGTGTTGATATGATGCAGTGTCAGTGATTAAAGGATGGCATAACTGGATTTCATTTACTATTTGCACATATCTGATTAAAATGAATATTTTGGCTCCCTTGTCCGTATAATGGACAGTAATTAACATAACGGTTTTCTTTGTGTTGGAACTTCTCTTTCTTTTTCTTCAACAGGATGGATATGAAAAATGGAGATCCATCGAAAACAACTGTTGTCGAATTCACTTGGGTGATAAAAATAGATTGAGGCTTTTACTATGGGAAATCATGTTTAAAACACTTTAAACAGTATAAAATGGAGTATCTTTTTTCCCCCTTACCAAAAACAACATAAAGCCAATGCAGATGGCAGGAGTCAGCTTTGATATTTCTTTGTATTAGGAGCATAACCAGTTATTAGATGAATAAATACTGCGAGCCTTCGAAATTTAAACTCTTTCACCATCATCTGTATTTGTTAAACAGGAAAAAAGAAACTCAGCGCCAGCTTGATTAGATAAATTTCATACATGTTTGTGACTCTCGAAACTTCATATATATATATAGTTTATGGTTTATTTAGAATTTTTATTTTAGACAGGTTGAGGGACACTAGCATTTAACAAAATTATATGTAGATACATCGAGTCTACGCGCAGTCATGTAGACCTAACAGCCAAGGTTGAACTTGTCAAATGACTTGAGAAAGTCTAGGGCAGCATCCCTCGCTTTCTCCGGCAAAAGGATTGACGGAGTCAATGGCTTAAACTCAGCCCTCCACTCAGCTATGCATTGTTCCCTTTCCTTACCTTCCACAGGAAAAAATGAGAAAGTTACCCTATATGGATCGTACATCCTCTTAAGATCACCTCCTATGACACAATATGTCACTGACCTTCCATTCTCTACCTTCTCTATCTTCTCCATTGATTCCCTCACATAGCTGCGTAAAGCTACATGAAACATAACAAACATAAAGTATCTAATTATTTTTTTTTTCATGAGCATAATAGCCAGAGTTTTATTAAGATATATTTGCATATGGGTGGATAGTATCAACCATTGTATAATATACTCAACAAGAAGGAAGCGGAAACAAATTTAAAGTGCAGAGAAAGCTGAAACTCATCACCCCTTTTTGTGGTTTATGAGTTTGAAAAGTATATGCTTGTATCTATCTCCGTATGTGTGTGGCACCTGGTTAATCTATTTAACATATGTGGTGTTACTGTGATAGTTGAGTTTGGATTATCTTAGATTACATGCAGTCTTTCTTCATGTAGACAACTACCAACTGCTTATCCTGAATCCTCAAGATTGAAAATTATGTCTGCTTGAAAGATTTTAACATCGTGTAGGGCTGGGGTCATGCATGTGATATATATATATATATATATATATATATATAATAAGCTGTGACTTCTGAGAGAGAGAGAGAGAGAGAGAGAAAGAGAAAGGACCGGGCCCAAGCTTGAAAAGCCGGACACTTCCAGGGTTGCCATCTCCTTCAATGTACTGAGAAAGGGCAAGCATTTCAGGGTTGATTTTGCTAATGATTTCATCATCTCTATACATCTCCCATGCCTTCTCTGCTGGGATGTTCAGCATCACTTCTCCTTTCATGCT